>JAAXCT010001055.1:0-246441 GCA_012490785.1 Eragrostis nindensis | reverse complement strand
CTCTCAGCACTCTAACAGGTTCTTGGAAAATTTTGGTACGCATGAAAAGTGTTCAGACTCAGTTCAATCACATTCATTTGCGGAATTTTACTTACCCACCTAACAAAATGATAGTGGCGATATTTGGATGTGTTCAGAATGCTGATAGTCTGATTGAGAATCATGCCAAAAGCGTACACGTCACACTTGATCGACAAAATACCTTCTCCGAGATATTCTGGAGACATGTATCCCCTGATGATATCAAAGAACCCAAAGAAAGTTGAATAGAAAATAAAAGAGCTTGTATGAACATCATGAGCAGGTCATGGCGTCTTACTGTGTGCCAAATAAAGTGTCATCACGAGCGATCTCATCATCGACATGCGCCAACTTTGTAGCTACTCCAAAATCGCTTATGAGAGGATTCATATCGGAATCCAAGAGGATGTTGCTTGGTTTCAGATCCGAATGGACAACGCATTGCTCGTGAAGATAATGTATGCCTTGTGCTATCCCCTGAATTATGCGGAAGCAGGAGGACCAGTCAATAGGTCGAGACCCTGTGAATTACATATCATACAGAGAGAGTAAACTATTAATTAGATAACAAATTTAAAGAGATATATTCCTAGAAGTAAAATGTGATAACTGATAAAAAAACACATGCCTTTGATAAAGCTTTTCAGAGAACCGTTTGGCATGTATTTTTCAACAAAACAAAATATGTTACTGTGAGCTCCAATGTATTTGCCTTCATGATGACGCAAGACCATTACGATTTCATGGCAATATCCCAGAGGTCTAATTATATTTTTATGCTCAAGATTTATAAAAACATTGATTCCATCATATATGTTCCTCTCATTAGTATCTGCCAAGCAATAATAAAAAACTTTCTTGATGGCAACCTCTTGTCCGTTGCGTACTACACCCTCTGAGAAGTACAAAAATAAAGTCAAACGATAGGTTCAATTTCTAGTAATATAAATCTGCCCACTAGTTCCTAAAGTTTTGCCGGAAGGTTAATCGATCCATGGAGAATCAAAATTTAGCTCAAGTCCTTGAACTTCATGTTTGGCTCACTTTGGTATCTGGACCGGCATGAAGCACCACACGGGTGTCCTTAATTAAGCGTTGTTCGTTTGTTCCCAGAGATTGTGCGCAATCTAGATTGCAGATTCTGAAATTCTGAAATTTGTAAGTGATTAGAATGTGAAAGCTGATGTCGTTTGGGTTGAGCAATGCAAAATAACAGCTACAGGTGACTTAACTATAACAACTATGCTGACAACAAGAAGCAACAACAACAGTGCGCGAAAACCCTTCGAGAGTTGATGATAGCAATATTCATTTGAAAATACCAGTTGCTCTTGATAGTTTCTAGGGGCGAAAGACATGAAAACCAACGGAGGCACTGTTCCATCCAAACTAGCTTGGGCCTGGCCGTGGGGAAGGACGAGCTAAACGACACTTAATAATTATGGTCACTGGAAATGCACACTAAGCTAAATGAATTTCAAGCAGATTGGACACGGAGTACCTTGTAGACAGCAGCACTGCCGCCAACTCCAATGATGTTTTCGTCTGAAAAATTATTTGTAGCGGTGCTCAACTCATAATTACTGAACCTTATGAAGCCTGTTGCATGCAGGAAGAGAGCCGTGCGCCGTCAGTGATTCTCTGGGTACGGCAATACTACTAGTACTAAAATTGAAGGAGCCATAGCTTTGGGGGCACTTCGTTGCTGCTCGTTACTTTCTTACCAGGAACCACTTCTTCTGAGAGCGGCGGGGGCGGCGGCGGAGGAGGAGGAGGAGCAGCAGCAGCGTGAGCGTTCTGGATGTTGGTCAACATAACGGTGGCCTGGACCATGGCCGCGAAGTCTCCCAACTGGATTTTCCTCACTATATCGTCCTGCACCCGGCGCAGCTCCTTGGCCATGTCCCCTGCCTTCCACAGTTGACTCAACATCGAGTGGTGCTTCCGCTGGCACAGCTTGACGAGCTCAAGGGCTTCCTCCAGGCTCTCTGCCACATCCTCCAGCGGCCCGCGCATCGCCTCGTCCTTCATCGTGTCCGTCTGCTCCCCCAGCCACTTCAAGAGAGCCGTGCATCGAGTCGCGCACTTCTCGATGGCACGGCACTCCTTACTGTTCTGCTTAACTGTCTCCACGGCCTCCTTGATGGCGAGCGCGACCTTGACGATCTTCTCCAAGCTGCCGAATGCAACGTCTGCCATCTTAACAACGCCCAAGACACAAAGGTCATCAAAAACACATCAAATTAGGCTGGAAACAACATAACCTCACACATCTTATCTTCACAAAACATAAGTAGGTAGGCAAGCGAACGAACCTTACGATCAATTCTCGCTTTCCTTTTCTTCTCGGTTCTGGTCTTCTGGACACCTAGTAGATCAAGTCCAATAAGCCAGACGAACTGATATAATCGAAGAGGGAAACAGTGACAGGCTGTGCGCCGGCTGTTGAAAACTAAAATTAGGACCACGCAAGTCGTCTTGATCTTGTGTCATCATAAAACACATTAAAACTCGTGTGGATTCTTTATAGAGTGTAGACGCAGACACTCATTAATATACTAGATGAGACCCCGCGCGTTGCCGCGGGTGTTAGAATAAACATGCATATAAAATGTTGCAATGTTAAAAACTAAATCGGCTTCAAAAATTGTCGAGGACATCTATTCTTCAATTGTGGTTATATTTTCTTAACATGAGATCATTCGTTTTTAATTGTGTTTGTGCCCACATTGGCAATAAGATGAAATGCTCGGAGTCAAGCGAATGTTTTAACACAAAATAGGTAACACTGATATTGACATAACTTGGATCCTACACACAGACTATTTCATTTAGATAAGAAACTCTGATTTAAATTCTGTTAGCATTAGGATAGGATGATATGGTGTGATTACATATGGTGATACAGATCCATGACACCAATGACAGTGCCGATGTCATTTTCATCAGTACATATTACATTGTCGATCAGCAAAGATTGATTTACCCGGTTGGAACATGTATTCACCATCCAAAAGACATTACAGATCGTCCCCAAAGGAAAGAAATTTTTCTGAATACCTTGTGAAGGCTGCAGCATGTATTCACAAAACTACTGAAGAAGTCCAATGTGAAACTGGAGGGAAGAATACTAAAATTATTATTTGTGAAATACATAATGTTTTATTGACTTATCACTGAACAACTACAAATGATATGCAGAGAACCAATGTAATCAGCAGTTGAAACTTTGGTCTGTTTGAAACATATCATCACAGTAAATAAACCTAGCTAAGAAAATATGTATATGATACACTTGTGTATAAATCAATATATGCAGTGCTCTATGCTCCAAAGTAATATTCAGGTTGCAAGACAACATTATGCAGGCACTTGTATCAAAATGTTTTTTTTCCCTACGATATATAATTGTTTGGGAAAGGCAATATGAAAATCACAGGGGCCAAAATGTATATATTTGTCTGAACAGGTCAGTGAAGCCTAACCTCATGAGAAAGATTTGGAGCAGATAGGTAATGGAACTTCTATGCAATTTAATATACTACTCAGGAGTGGAATCATTGCTGACAGAGGGCGTTAAGTGACTTTGCTTCAGTGGACTGAAAATAAAACCAGGCATTTGTCAAGATGTGTTGTCCACTCAGCCAGGTGATTGGACAACAAAATTATTGTGGCATTGCATGACCAATGTTAATAAGAGTGCTTCATTCACTTTGTTGTCCTGTCAAACAATTATTTGTTACTGTCAAATTAATGTTTCAAGCAATATAGTAAATAGATGTAACAATAATGGACAGAATAACTTACCATTAAGCTAGATCAGAAAAGATTTCAGTATAGACAACATTGTGAGTGCTATTTGCACGTTCAGAGGAGTTATTTTCAATTAAAACACGAAGACCTTCTGGTGATGTTACTCGTGAAAAAGCAACGTATAACTGCCCATGTGAAAATACTGGGCTCGGCAAATAGACACCAACTCTACTAAGTGTTTGCCCCTGGCTTTTGTTTATGGTCATTGCATATGAAACTCTAACAGGAAATTGGCGTCGTTTTATTTTGAAAGGCCACTTGTTATCAGTAGATGTAGTGACTATTCTAGGTATGTATGCCTTGGAGCCTTTAGCTTTTCCTGTGATTATTTGTCCTTCGATAATTCGGTGAGTCAGCTGCGTCACTATTAGCCTAGTTCCGTTGCAGAGGCCTTTTGATGGATTCAGATTTCGAAGAAGCATTATCGGTACCCCGACCTTTAACTTCAAATGATGTTCTGGTAAGCCACTCATCTCTATGGTATTGAGAAATTCTGTTGGATAAAGGGCATCAAGCGTTGCGCGGTTACTTGTATCATCATCAATTGTGTCAAAACTATAATATGACATTTCCTCTGTTGTTAGCTGAGATATCATCTGGGAGTTTATAGCAGCAGCTATCTCATTTGTTGGTGCTAAGATTGCTCGCTCACAAAGATAGGAAGGTTGATCAGTTATTGTTGGAGTATCGTACACAAAAGACATCAAGCCTGCAAGGGTCCTTGATTCAGGAGGCAATAGCAAATACTCTGGAATGTCAATCCATGAAGCGTCACGTTGGTCAGCAGGAGAGGACCCAGGGACTGTTCCTTCTCCAACTTGGAGTAACCAATCTGCAAACTGTTGAAGGTGTTCTCGTTGATAATCTGACAAAGAAGGGGACTGGAGCCTCATATTTTCAGTGAGATTCATAACAATACATTGAGGCCACAGGCGGGAACGTGTGATTGATGCAGCTAGCACTTGATGTTTCTTTGCATTTGGTAGAACTGGAAGTGTTTGTCTGAAGTCTCCTCCGAGCACAATTGTGATGCCACCAAACTGTTTGTCACTTAGAGACGGTACATTTGCTGATAAGATGTCCCTCAAGGTGCGATCAAGAGCTTCAAAGCAATGTCTATGATTGACAGGTGCTTCATCCCATATGACTAAAGCTGTTTGTTGTATAAGCTGAGCTAAATGGGTATTTTTCTTAATAGCACAGACTGAGAGCTCTTCAATATTGAGCGGTATCCTAAACCGAGAATGAGGTGTCAGTCCACCTGGAAGTAACAATGCAGCTATTCCAGAGGATGCAACAGCTAGAGCAATTTTCCCTTGAGACCTTATGTTATTAAGCAATGCATTCCATAAAAATGTTTTTCCAGTGCCACCATATCCATAGACGAAAAATGTGTGGCCAATTTTGTTGTCAACAGAGCTAAGAATCGCATCATAGATAGTTCTCTGATTGGAATTTAACATCCGGCGTTGTTCAGCTGCTTCTATTGATATTATGTTCATGTCATATGATTGTTCATCTATTAGAAGTCTGTTGATATTAGCTAAGGATGTGTTACTTGTAGTCGGGCAAGGTAAACCATAATGTTGCAAATTGTATCCATAATTTTTCAGCAGCTTGTCTATTTCAGCAAGAACGAAAGATCTAACATGTATTGTAGAGGGCATATGAAACAACGATGTGCTATGCTTTATATGATAAGCAATATCTTCGGCCATTGCAGAAAGATGTTCTTCAAACAAAGCCAAGGGATTTAAGACATGGCAGAAGAGGAGGAGTGTAACAAATAACTCACGAAGTTCGTAAGGCATAGCCCAGCGAGCTGCATCAATCATTGCATATGACCACTCACGATCATCACCAAGGAGACCTAAAGCTTGGCAAGCAGCCTGAAATGTTGGATACTTGACACCTTCAACAGTTCTGATATCAGAATATGACGTTGCTCCTTTCACAACATGCAGCAACATACGAAGATAATATTGCTGTCCCTTGTTGGGAGCAACATGTGCCACTCTTCCTATTCTGCGCTTATTACCTTCTCGTGAGGACCAAAATTTGCCATGCCAAGTAAATTTCTCAGGGAACTCAGCATATGTGTACTGAGGAGCATGAGGAAGAGTCTTGTTTGCTTCAAACCATGCAGTTAATTTGTGATACGATTGTTTGGATTCTGCAACACCTCTTCCAAGTTATCATCTTCAGTATAGGTAATATTGTTCTCAAAAGGCAAGTGAACAGTAAGTCGCTCTACAGATGGATCAGTGTAATGAATCTCAAACTCAAGTAAGCGCCATGCTCCTTCATTAGGCGCAATACATCTGCATGCAAGGTAATTTTGAATCTCATTGACTGCTTGATTAGGTGAAGATTGAAGACCTATTTTTGCACAATCAGGTCCCTTTGTAAAATATTTAAACAGGTATTTTTCCATGCCATCTCTATTGACCCTCTCAACATTAATATGTGCTTGATACTTTACTAATAAATCCACATTGTGAGGGACAACAAACCGATTGTCTACATCAATTCCATTTTTTCTAGTAGTTATCCCGTTTCTGGGTCTAGCATATTGAATATGGCCATTCTGCAGCACAACTGTCTTCTCACAATATTCTTTTGGATAGGATTTTGAGCACTCCCCATTTATCATGCATGAACAGGATGGATTTGCATTCCCACAGGGTCCATGAATCATAAATTCTGAGACAACATGGTAGCCTATTGGATCAACAACAGGATTAGGTAGCTGCGCTGATATGAACGCATCAACTTCTTCTGGCGTTAATGGTTTGTTCCTTGCTAACCATAGTATAATATGTGCATGTGGAAGACCACGCTTCTGAAACTCAATTGTGTATACAGCTGGAGAAATATAGGTAGTAAAAACAAATATTTTATTAGTAGAAAGTTTTATAAGCTAAGTTGAGCAGAAATTGAGTGTAGCGAAACATATTTGTGTTGTTTAAAGGGGAACAGAGACTCGGCAAGCAATATTGTTTAAAGGTTACTTTTTTATTCTTGATATTTTTATTGAGATGTAATCTTGCAACATGAGGACCAATAATTTTGTTATCGTCATTATCAATTTCGAGAAGAAAGTAGGTGTGTTATATAATCAGAGTGCAAAAGTGCTGAAACTACAAAGGCAGGCAGCTAGAAATAAGCACACTTCTGTAGCCATCCCAATCTAATCTCGGATTAAAAGATGTAACCTTACAAACATATGCATGTAGCGCTGGTAAGTATGAGATTGTGTGGTAGAATATGTTACATCAGTGGTCTATAGAAACTCATAGAGCTAAGCCAGTGTAAGTAAAATAGATTCCTGAAAAACTACAGAACGTGCATAAAATTGCTAATAAAAGGTAGAAAATAACCTGCAATAACTGGTCCAAAAAACTCTTCTTTTGTCATATCATCCATGAATATTTGCAGCTTCATATGAAAAACACGATCAACAATCTCTGGCCTATCTGATGGATGTTGTCCTGGAATTAATGATAGAGCTTCCGTCACCTCTGACCATAATGGATTCGATGTAAATGTGATAAACAAATCGGGGCAGCCATACTTTCCACACAGAGCTACACAATCCAAATAATTTTGGTACCAGTAACGTGGGCCTCCAACAAATGAGGAAGGTAAAATAACCATTTGACCAGCCTCAGAGCCATCTGTGACTCCTCGAGCAACTGCATCACGAATTTCTTTGAAAGAGGCTGCTCTGTATTTGCTTTGGAATGATTTTTTCCTGTAGTGACTCAATCGGGATTCTTCCACGCAACAATATGCTTCAACTACATAAGATTGTGTTAGTCTCTTGCAACGCATTGGAGTGTTGAAATCATTTGCTCTATCATGAAGCCTAAAGGCATAGCACTCCAACATAGTGGCATGCTTTCTTTTAAGAGATTCTGATCTTGAACATCGACGATAAAAAATGTTTTCATGGAATCCATCCTCCCCATATGGGAATAGAATTGGATATTGCATTGCCATGAATTTGCAATGGTTTTCATGTACCCTACATAGCTGACCAGCCTGCTCCTCAACTATCAAGTCACGGCCCACATCAGTTGTGGCAAAATCATTCACCAGTAAACCAACAACTTCAGATGCTACAGGCGCACTAAACACGTCGCCATGCTTATCAGGAGTTCCAAAAATCCTTATGCAATATTGGTCATCAGCACTGCTGGAAATTCTATCACGGGCCATTCTAAACAACTTCACAATTGGATTGTGTGTGTTAAACATGTCTATAAGACCTGAAACTATCCCTTGATTAGGTCGGAAACTACTATTTGCATAGGTACCAACCTGCATTCTATTTCTAATTTCATTCTGAGTGTCAAAGATGTATAGCTGAGCATATTCTGGACGTTTATCATGATGTGGCAAAAGTGATCCGATGCGGTGACAAAGTTGTCCACTTATTTTAAATATATGTGGGCCTCGACCATCGTTGACTGAATCAATTACTTTAACACCCATCGATGTGAATGCAAACATGGAATTGTAATACCTAATATTGCAAAGAAATGTCAATGTTAAGTATTTAAAATATCAAATTAATAACAGTGTGTGGATAGGTAGGCAGAGGCTGGCACCTGATATTTTCAAAGAAATGATTTGATAACGACGAATGCACTCTAGTCAGCAGGCTATATAAAGGCTCCGGAGGTGGCTCATATAGAGGTAAAACAACACTGCCTTCTCTACAACATTTGTTATACGACGGTGATGATGTGTTTCGACGTCGATTAACACGCTCCTCATACCAGAAGAATGCACCACAGTATCGACATGTGCATGAAGGCGGTCCAAGATCCAGCTTGGAGAAAATGGTACCTAATTAAGGAGGAGAAGGAAGAGACATAAGCAATATATGTTTAAACTTTGTAGACTCAATTAGTAAACCGAGTGAGTTTTATACAATGATAAAAACAGTCAGCAAGAATCGTGCATTCAATATAAGGAGCAAGCCTTTAGCATTGAATATCATCGACATCTCATTTGCATCAAATATTATCAAAATGTCCTTTTGGCATTGAATACTATCAACATGTTCTCGGTATCATATAATGATCTGATAGGGTCATGAGTATCGAGAAATATAATTGTCAAAAGCAGGAGGAAGTATGTCATCATAGCTGTTACATGGCATAGAAGGCAAAACAAATGGTATGCTGAATCTTGAATCCATGTAAATACTTTAGCAGCAGATACAATCACCATATCTTGGTTGCACAACATTTTGATCGAGTATTTATAATCCACCATTCAAGACGGTATACAGAATCGAGCATTAAGTATTTATACTTAGCATGGAGCATCCTTGAATATCCGTAAAAAGATCCAGCAATCCCTCGAACAATAAAAAGAAAAGAAATCAGATGGTCAAAGTAATAACATATATTTAAGAAGCATTGTTATAAAAAAAAGGAAATGGGGACAAAAGAGGGGTATCAGAAGTAACCTACAGCCATGAGAGTTTGCTGGACCAGATACAGAAAAAGATGACTCTTCACCTGCACTGAGGAAGACAAAGCTATTAAGTGCGTAAAGAATGTACATGAGGAAATAAGCAATGAGCGATCACATATCATAGGTACCTTGATTATTCGCTGAGCAGCCCATTGGGCAAATGGTCCTGAATTGTCCAGCATACATGATCTATGGTCTTTAGGGAATTGAACAGTGAGCAAAAGATTTGATGATTTTGGTATCGTAAAAGTTGAAGCTTCACCTGCACATTAGAACATGAAGAAAGTAAGGATGTGCCGGTATACATTGGTTCCTTCATAAAATAAATGAGCACACATATTTTGTACTCTAATGTAAATAAAGAGATAATAAGAATAGCAATAATCACCTTAGAAAGCATGAGATCACTAAGTGGTACCAGGTTAAGAAAGAAGAGGGCGTGGCATAAAGAATAAGTTTTTAAATTTGGGGGACTGATTAAGCAAACCAAATGAGTTGTATACATTGGCAAAGGTATTGGGTCAACATTTGGCATCCAATAAGTCTTTGACATCAAAATTACCAGCATATCATTAACATTGAATACATTAACATGTCATCGGCATCGAATATTAACACATCACTGACATCATTTTCAACATATCTCTGCCATTGAATAGTGTCACCATGTTCTTGGCATCAATGTTTGTGTATCGTGGTCTGATATCAGGTTCTTGGCATCAATATTTGTATATTGTGGTCTGATAGATGAATGGGTCTCAAGAAATACAAATGCCAAAAATATAATTAAAAAAGAGGCATAAAGGATCCATCCACTTACGTCTATGAGTGATACTTGAGGTTGCAGATCCTGCAGAGAAATTAAGCTAGTAAGGATACCATTCATCTATATAGAGAAATATGAAACATTTCGAAGGTAACAGATAAACAGAATAGGCAAAAAGCATACCCGCTCCTGTGGTAGCCGATACACATGATTTGTACTGTTGCTCCGGCTGAGTAGCAGTAGGAGTGTCCAGCTGTGGGCAGTCTGAAAATAGAAGTGGTAAAGGTGAGGGATTAAGGTGGGTAACAGGCCAAAATCAACTGTAATGTGAACTATGTTGGCTATAACTCTATGAGGAAATGAGGCACAAAGAGGTAAAGGCTGAACATGAAGTATACCTGAAGCCAATTGTATTTGGCGTGAACGCACACGGCGACTGGATGAGAACTCAAAATCTGTAGGGAAGTCACTGGTGCTCTCCAACAGTTGCTGTTTTCGAGACCGTTTAATAGGAAGCTTTGAATCTGTTTGTTGCGGACCTAATAGGTGAGGAACAAAATGCTAAAATGAGATTTATTGCTTAAAGAAGAGAATTAAGGGAATAAAAGTATTTAAGAAATCTCACATCATAGCTAGGATGGTACCTTTAGTGAATATACAACTGAGAAAGGAACTGACCAAATATAAAGAAGAGAGGGACATCATTTATAGAGGAAGTTGAAAAAACTCACCAGCAGGAGCAGCACCAAGGCACGAATTGGAGGCTGGAGCAGATGACATGGGATGCGACAGTTCTAATTAGAAAGAAAAACATTTGAATGAGCACTAATTCAATATAAGGTGAAATAGTAGATAGCGCCAGCAATGCACATAAACGTTAAATGCACAATACATGTATGCATCAGAAAGATTATATGGTACAATACTGAAGGTTCTCAAATTTAACAATGAAACAATACCATTTGTCGAGGTGTGGAAACCACGGCAAATGGGGGGCCTAGCACGGCCTCCCTTTGAGATTCGGAGGGGAGCGAACGGTTCTAAGTGTTGGAATCGCGCACGAGAGAGAGGAAGAACACAAGCAGTTTTACCCAGGTTCGGGCCACCAGAGGTGTAAAACCCTACGTCCTGCTTGTCTGGTATTGCTCAAGTGTTGTGTGTTAGTTTCACGTACAAGGCACTCCCTTTTATAGTGCCAGGAGAGGCCAGACCCGTTCATGGGCCGTTATGGGGGCGCCGGCTGACAACCCTTCTCCGCCCGAGATGCCGGGCGTCTTTTCCAGCGTCAGCGGGCTTCGCTCGCCCTGCCTTCATTATTCGATTGACTCCCGTCGTCTTGTCCCATCGTTCGTACAGCACGCGCGCGGCGCCCGGAGCGGTGAGGCGCGGAAAGGGGCCGGATACACCGGACGACCCCCCGCTCCAAGCGACGCACCGTACGGCGGCAGGCGGCGCTCGTCAGCCCACGCCCCCCTGCCAGCCGAACAGTGCGCTACAGAGCTACGACTGGTCGGGTCACACCCATCAGTCGCGGCCCTGCGTGACGCGCACGCGCATTGAAGTCCAGCGACCCGCCCGCGCGGCCGCGCGGGCTGTCGCTGGCAAATGGGACCCCTCTCCGAGGAAATCCCGTGCCCCGGATCCGCGCGTACTGTAGCCGTACGAAATCCCGGGGCCTCTCGTCGAGGCGAGGCGCTGTTAAGGCGCCACGAACCGCCGTCGCCACGTGCCAGGCTCCCACAGGCTCGCGGGGCCCCGCCCTCATCCGCGTCCCGCGGCGGGTCGCGGGGGCGGCAGGGCGTAGCCACGTGGCAACGCCCTACGGCTCGCGGCTGCGAGCCGTTCGGGAGCCCGGCGCTCCGTGCCAACTTGCTGGGCCGCTTCGGCCCACTTGGCGCGTTGCTGTCTTCCTCGGCCCAAGATGGACTCGGGCCGGCCTTTTGACCGGGGGAGTGGGGACCCTGGTTCCCAGTACACCGACAGGAGCCCCCGCCCCGGTAGACGCCACGCGGGACGCTGGGGTTGATCGGGGCCCATTCGTCAGCTTCGTTGGGTAGGTCTCCGTGCGCACGCCGTTTTTCCCTCGGGAGGCGAAACGCCGCGGCCCTGGCAGTTGCGCGGCGCTCGCTCGCGAAGATAGTGGCGGGGCCCACGCAGACTTCTGTCGTCTATGGGGCGTCGTTTCGCCTGCCTCGTCCTGATAAAAAGACTGGCGCAGCGTTCCGACTTCCCCACTTCCACACTCTTCCGCTGTGATTGCACTTCTCGCGCTCTCCGTCTTCTTGCTCCCTTGCATCCCAGGGTTTTGTGAGTTCTTGCTTTTCTTGCTCTTTTCGCCGATGGCCGGAGACAGGAGGGCTCGCCGTCGCCAGCGATAGGTCTCGACGCATCCAGTTCCTCCGCCTGCAGCTGCAGCGCCGGAGGAGCCGGCTCTGCCGGTGTCGAACTTCTTGGCGGAGGGGGATCTGGAGCGGGTGCGGCTGCACCTGCTGGACCCCCAAGGGCAAGACCGCGTCACGGTGCGCGCGGCGACCGCCGACGTCAACCCGGACCATGACGGAGGGGAGATCATCTCCTTCCTCTCCTTCGTTCTGGCCGGAGCGATCCCGCCATTCTCCCTCTTCCTGATGGAGGTGCTGCTGCAGTACAAGATTAAGCTGGCGCACCTTCCGCCCAACTCCATCCTGATCCTGTCCGTGTTCGCGCATCTCTGCGAATGTTTCGTGGGGGTGCGCCCGTGCGTCGAGCTTTTCCGGCGCTACTACAGGCTTCGCTCGATGGGGAGGAACGATCCTGTGGGCAGCGTCCGCTTCAGCCGTCGGACCGAGGGCGAGTCGTACATCGACTTCGCGCCCAGGGCGCGGTTTGACCGGTGGCGCGAAGACTGGTTCTACATCCGCGGTGGCCAGCCCTTCCGTCGCCTCTCCTTCCCGCGGTCCGCGCCGACCGAGTCGTCGGAGTACTGGGAGGGTTGTCCTCGCCTTCCTTCATGGCTCCAGCCGGTGATCGACCGCATCGCCATCCTCGCCGCCGCCGGCCTCCACGGGGGGATTGTGCTCCACGACTTCCTGCGGAGGAGGATCGCCCCACTGCGGGCTCGCCCCCAGCTGACGTGGAGGTATTCGGACTTCAACTTCGTCGGCCGGACCCGTTGGGGATCCGACTCCGATCTGACGCCGGAGGAGGAGAGGGCGGCGTACCGAGCCCTGACGGACACCAATCCCCCGGATACTTTGAGGTATCCGGACGACGCGAAGCCGCTCACCTGGACCCCCGGCGCCGTGACATTTTGGCGGCGATGCCCAACATCAACCATGCCGGGCTGATGGAGACCGCGGCGCCGCAGCAAACCTTCCGGGTTCGTGACGCCGCCGGCCTCCCACAAGATTCGACGGCGCGCCCGGAGCCACAAGGGCCCGCTCCGGCCGCCGGCAGCAAGGGGAAGAAGCCTGCCGAGCCGAGCCCGCCGTCCTCGACCACCACCGGCCCGGTCGCCGCCCGTGGTGACGCTGGCGACACCGGGTGCTCAAAGAGAGACCGGAGCCCGACGCCTCCTGCTGTCGTGCTGCAGGTGACGGATGTCGGAGTCCGGCCGCAGTACAAGCGCCTTCGAAGGTAAGCGTTGCATGCTTGTTCCGGGTTTTTCCTTTGCCCTAGATCTGGTGTGCATTGGGCTTGAATTTTTCCTGCATCTGTCAGGGGACCGCGCCCGAACCCCGCGACTGCCGACGGCGCGCCCCGTTCCGAGGGCGACGGCCAGGCGGAGGCCGGAGACGGGTCGGGGGCGGCGACACCATTGCCTGCGGCCACGGACGCCCCTCGCGTGGAGCCATCTTCTCGCGCCGAGGTGGAGCCTCAGCCCGAGGCGTGTTCTGGTGCCCCCAGGTCGTCGGAGCCGGAGGAACGTCGTGCCGCTTCGCCTGCGGCACGGCGTGAGGAGGAGAGGGCACCGTCGCCGCTACGTCCCGCCTCGCCGCCTGCATCAGGTTCAAGGCCGGGGGTCCAGGACCCAGAAGCGCGGTCGTCTGCCCCGGCGCGCCCGAGCCCAGCTCCCGCTAGCGGCCTCCGCGGGCTGCCGTCGCCAGGTGGCGTCTCGGGCCCAGCGGCGCCCTCTACCGAGACGCGACCGCCGAGCCCAACACCGCCGTCGTCTGCTCCTACCGGTGGCCCGCGCCCATCGCGCGTGGCGCGCGCCGCTCGTGGCTCTGGGCTCGCCGCGACCTCCCAGCGGCCGTCGTCGAGGAGGTGGTTGCTGGTGGGGGCACACCGGTGCCGCCCATGAGCCGCGTTGTGGCCGAGGCGCTGCGCATGGCCAAGTCCCTCCGCGACGCCGCCGAGAACGAGGGCAAGAAGCTGGCGGAGCGCGAGGCCGCCGTCACCGCCGCCGAGGAGGACCTTCACCGTGCCGTGCGGGCGGCCCAGTTTCAGCACCGGGAGTGCATGGATGAGCTGTCCCGCGATCGTGCCGCCACCGAGGAGCTGCTTCGGGAGAATAACCGGCGGTCGACTCGCCTCGACAACCGCGAGCAGTTCGTGAAGCTCCGCGAGGACAAGGTTCAGCGCCGCGAGGACCGCGTCCGGGAGCGCGAGCAGCAACTGAACGCCCGATCTGCCGACCTGGACTCGCGTGAGGAGGCGCTGGTAGCGCGCGAGCAAGCCATCGCGCGGCGCGAGCAGGGGCTGGATATCGCCGAGGCCGGCCTCGACACCCGGCGCGAAGAGCTGCAGCGCGAGGAGGAGCGACTGACCGCCCAGGCGTGGGACTTGGGAACCCACGAGCACGCCCATGCTGCCGCCATCCGAGCCCACGAGGAGTCGATGAAGACCAGGGAGGACCACGCGCAGGCGACGCTGGAGGAAGCCCGCGGGCTGGCCGGCGCGCAAGCCGTCAGGATCCGCGCGGAGGTGCGGCAGGAGATGCAGGGCTCGATCGAGCAGCGCGACGAGCTCATCCGCCAGTCGGCCGACCGCATCAAGGACTTGGAGGACCGCGCCAAGGCTGGGCGGCGCAGGAGAGGAGGCAGCTGGAGCGGATTCGCGAGCTCGAGGCGAGGGCGGGAGCGCTCTTCGACGCGCAGATCAAGATTCGTGACCTCACGGCGAAGGTCCAAGACCTGAACCAGAAGCTACGTGACTCCGGCGCCGCTCCCAGTGAAGCCGCTCCTCCAGGGGCCATTGCCGACCCTGAGTGGAACTCGGAGCGCCGGCGGCTCTCGACCATGGCGCACGACATCTTCCGCCGCATCAACGACGGCCTGGAGAGGGCAAACATGGCCCGGCTCCGAACCGGCAACCAGGAGCCCTCCCTCGGCCAGATCCTCCTTGCGCTGATGCCGCTCGCGCAATTCTTCGAGAGACTTGGTGATGATGTCCGCGGGCGGCTTGCGCAGCAGGGAGAGGCCGCCATCCGGGCCGTCGCCTCCGACCTTGTCACCGTCGTCCTGGAGCGCGTCCCCGACTTCCCGACCGATCTGCTTCTGGCCGGTCCCGAGCCTGCCGAGGCGTCGCGCCATCAGGATCGCGTGCAACCCGTGGTCGAGGAGCTGGTGAGGGTGTATGTCCCGGACCAGGGCGAGGGGCCTGCGAGCCCGGCATAGGGGAGGCGTCCCTTGTAATGTTTTGCTTCCATCTGCTCCTGCAACATCAGAATTTGCGCCCCAGCAAGTAGGGGGTGGTGACAACTTTAGCTTTTTAAGTTTGTAAGTTAAGTTTCGTGGTTTTCTTCCTTGCTCCCTGTGTCTTTGCCTATCCCATGATGGTCGGTTCTGCTTTCGACCTTGGTTCGAGCATCACCATGCTTTCAATCTGTGTTTGGGTGATAGCTTGGGCCTTTAGCATCCGCGTTTTTGGTCGGGGGTTGCCCTCCCAAGTGTTTGCAGGATTGTTGGCTGAGCCGGTCGACCCTGACACGAGATTGTTGACATGGGTGATGTCCTTGCCGTGTTGTCCGAAAAGCGCGGGTCATTAGCGAGAAAAGGTTATGAACAGGGAACAAAAGATGCAAAGTAGGAGAAAACAAGACTTTATTGCTAGCCGAAAATCGTAGAAATAACGATACATGGTGGATACAAGTGCGATGCCCCCAGGCTCACTAGTAGAGAGGCATGGCGTCTCTGGTTGTGAGCCGTCGAGTGAGACATGCACGCCGCTAAGGGTAAAACTTGCGCAGGTGCTGGATGTTTCAGGCGCTTTGCTCCGGGCGGCCGTCTTCCGTAGCCAATCGCACCGCGCCACCCCGCGTCACCCTAGTCACCAAGAAGGGACCTTCCCACATCGGAGACAGCTTGTTCTTGCCTTTGCGGTCGAGCGCGCGGCGTAGAACTAGGTCGCCCAGTTCGAGGGATTGGGGGCGGACACGGGATTGGTGGTATCGACGTAGACCTTGGAGGTACCGGGCATTCCGGATGTTAGCGCGCCGCCTGCACTCTTCCAAGAAGTTGATGTCGTCCATGCGATGCTCATCTTGGGTTGCTTCGTCATACAAGGCAACTCGCGGAGCCGCGAATGCCACTTCGGCCGGTAGGACTGCTTCGGCGCCGTACACCAGGAAGAAGGGTGTTTCACCGGTGGCGCGGTTCACCGTGGTCCGGAGAGACCATAACACTCCGGGTAGTTCCGCGGTCCACTTCGACCCTCGTTTTTTCAGGGGGTCGAACGCTTTGGTCTTGAGGCCGCGTAAGATTTCAGCGTTAGCGCGCTCGGCTTGACCATTGCTTTGTGGATGTGCCGCGGAGGCGTAGCAGACTTTGATGCCGACTCCTCACAATACGCCTCGAAAGCGTGGCTTGTGAATTGGGTGCCGTTATCGGTGATCAGTCTGTTCGGTACGCCAAAGCGCGACACTATGCCGCGCATGAACTTGACCGCGGAGTTCTTGTCGATGTGGACGACTGCTTCCGCTTCAGCCCACTTGGTGAATTTGTCCACGGCGACGTAGAGGAACTTATGGCCTCCCACAGCCGCGGAAAACGGTCCCACGATGTCCAAGCCCCAGACCGCGAACGGCCATGAGAGGGGAATGGTGTGGAGTGCTTGCGAGGGTAGGTGCGTCTGCTTCGCGTGGAACTGGCACGCTTTGCAGCGTTGCACTAACTCGATAGCGTCCGTGAGGGCTGTCGGCCAGTAGTAGCCTAGGCGGAAGGCTTTCCCGGCCAGCGTGCGGGAGGCCATGTGACTCCCGCACTCGCCCTCATGGATGGCGCGGAGGACTTCCTTGCCCTGCTCCGTCGGGATACACTTGAGGAGGATTCCGTTCGCCGCCCGGCGGTACAGCTGCCCGTCTACGAGGGCGTAGCGCCTAGCTTGCCGGGCGAGGCGTTCGGCGGGCTCGTCGTCCTCGGGTAGGACTTCACCGCGGAGGTACCCCACGAGCTCTTCCATCCATGGGGTACCCGGGTCGTCCATGGCGAGCACGTGAGGCTCGTCGGTTGGCGGCGGGCCCGCGTCGACCGACGCGGGCAGCTCTGCCGTAGTGGCGCTGTTGTGATCAGCGCCGTCCGCCATGTCCGGGACCAATGCTGAGGGCTGACTGAGTTGCTCCACGAAGGTCCCGGACGGTGGGTCTTGTCGGGAGGAGGCGATCCGCGACAAGGCGTCGGCTTCGGTGTTGTCGCCTCGCATGATGTGGCGTGTTTCGAAGCCGAAGAAGTTCTTTTCTAGCCGTCGGACCTCCGCTAGGTACGCCGCCATTTGGGGGTCCGAGCATTGGTACTCCTTGGAGACTTGGTTGACGACGAGCTGTGAGTCGCCCTTGGCGAGGAGTTTCTTGACGCCGATGTTCCGCGGCGATCCGCATCCCCGCGATCAACCCCTCGTACTCCGCCATGTTGTTGGTGGCCTTGAAGTGTAGCTGGATGGCGTAGCGCAGCTCCTCTTTGGTGGGAGCCACCAGCAACACTCCTGCACCGGCGCCTTGTAAGGTGAGGGACCCGTCGAAGTATACGGTCCAAATGTCGTCGCCTTCACAAGGTTCGTCTTTGGCTGGACGCGCGGTGAGCTCTTCTCGCTCAACTACAGGACCGGGCGTCCATTCTGCCACGAATTCCGCGAGGGCCTTGCTCTTGATTGCGCTGGAGGTTGTGAACTCGAGCTCGAACTCGGACATCTCCACTGCCCACTTGACGATTCGCCCAGTGGCCTCGCGGTTGCGTAACACCGTCTCCAGCGGGAAACTGGTGACCACCCGGATTGGATGGTTTTAGAAATAGTGCCGCAGCTTCCTTGACGCTATGAGGACCGCGTAGAGGAGCTTCTGCACTTGTGGGTAGCGTGTCTTGGCGTCGCGCAGGACCTCGCTGACGAAGTAGACAGGGCGTTGCACCACGCGCTTCTTCATTTCGGCGTCGCCCGTACCGATGTCGGGCGCGAGAGCTGCGTTGTCCGTCGACGTCGGAGCCGGAGCCCCCGGGTCGGCCGTGGGCGCAGCCCCCGAGCTTTCGTCCGAAAGCGGTGCTGCAGCCCCCGGGCGAGCCATGTCGTTTGTCGACGTCGGAGCCGGAGCCCCCGGGTCGGCCGTGGGCACAGCCCCCGGGCTTTCGTCCGAAAGCGGTGCTGCAGCCCCGGGCGAGCCATGTCGTTTGTCGACGTCGGAGCCGGAGCCCCCGGGTCGGCCGTGGGCGCAGCCCCCGGGCTTTCGTCCGAAAGCGGTGCTGCAGCCCCCGGGCGAGCCATGTCGTTTGTCGACGTCGGAGCCGGAGCCCCCGGGTCGGCCGTGGGCGCAGCCCCCGAGCCGTCGCCTTGGTTCGGCGTGGCGCCGACGCGCTTTTTCTTCCGCCGGGATTCGTCGAGCATGAACTCTTCGCGTTCGGCGACGAGCGCGGCACTGACCATGGCCGGTGTTGCCGCGATGTAGAGCAGGAGCGGTTCCTTGTCCTGGGGTGCGACCAAGACGGGTGCTGAGGAGAGGTAGGCCTTGAGTTCTTGAAATGCGGCCTCGGCCTCGGGAGTCCATTGGAAGCGGTCCTTCCGCTTCATCAGCTTGAACATGGGTAGGGCGCGCTCGCCAAGCCTTGCGATGAAGCGGCCGAGCGCGGCCATGCAGCCTGTCAACTTGTGGACATCCTTGAGGCGGGTGGGCGGGCGCATGTTCTCGATGGCCTGAATTTTTTCCGGGTTGGCTTCTATCCCCCGGTGCGAAACCAGGAAACCGAGGAGCTTTCCCGCAGGGACACCGAACACACACTTCGCCGGGTTGAGCTTGACCCGCTTGTCGCGTAAGTTGTCGAACGTTTGCTTCAGGTCGGACAGCAGGGTCTCGCTCTTATGCGACTTGATCACGATGTCGTCGACGTAGGCCTCTACGTTCTTTCCGAGTTGCTCATCAAGTGTTTTGCGCATTGCTCGTTGGAACGTAGGGCCCGCGTTTTTCAAACCAAAAGGCATGGTCACATAACAATAACACCCCGCCGGGGTCATGAATGCGGTTTTTTCTTCATCTCCCCTAGCCATGGGGATCTGGTGATACCCAGAATTCGCATCTAACATACAGAGTAGGTCACAACCTGCGGTTGAGTCAACTACTGTGTCTATGCGTGGCAGCGGGAACGGATCCTTGGGGCATGCCTTGTTGGGGTCGGTGTAGTCGACACACATGCGGAGCTTGCCGTTGCTCTTGGGGACGACCACCGGGTTTGCCAACCAGGTGGGGTGTAGGACTTCTCGTATGAAGCCGGCCTCGAGGAGCCGGCGGATTTCTTCCCGGATGAACATTTCTCGTTCCGGGGCTTGGCGCCAAGCTTTTTGCTTCACCGGCCGAGCGGCCGGGTTGACCTTTAACTCGTGCTCGATCACCTCCCTTGGTATGCCGGCATATCGGACGGCTCCCAAGCGAAGACGTCCGCGTTCTCCCGAAGGAAGGCGACGAGCGCGAGTTCCTATTTGGGGTCGAGCTCGGCCCCGATGGTGACGGTCTTGGAGCCGTCCGCATTGACGGCGACCGGTTTGGTCTTCACCGGCTCACTGGCCGTCATCTTGGAGCGCTTGAGGGCGGGCTTGACCGCCTCGGGGATGCCACCGAGTTCCGGATCCGCCTCCGCCGCCTTCTCGGCGGCCAAGATCAGCTCGGTGCACGCGACGGCACTCTTGTAGTCGGCACGGACGGTGATCACGCCCTTGGGCCCCGTCATCTTCATGGCGAGGTAGGCGTAGTGGTCGCACGCCATGAACTTGCTGAGGGCCGGGCGCCCGATGATGGCGTTGTAGGGGAGGTCGATGTCCACTACGTCAAAAACCACCTTCTCCGTGCGGAAATTATCCTTGGTGCCGAACGTGACCGGGAGCGTGACCCGCCCGAGGGGTTGGGCGCGTCCCGGAAGGACCCCGTGAAAGGGCCTTGAGGGCTCCAGGTCAGTTTTGCTGCCCTGGAGCATCTCGTACACCTGCGGGGTGATGAGGTTGATGCTCGCGCCGCCATCGACCAGCGTGCGAGCGATCCTCTTGTTGCACACCGTCGGCGCAACGATGAGCGGGAGCCGGCCGTCCGAGTTGTCGGGGCCGACCACGTCGCTTCGGTCGAAGGTAATCGGGACCTCCGACCACTTGACAGGGCGGGCGGGAGCCGTCCCCGTGCTCAGCGCGCACACTTCGCGGCGTAGGAGTTTCACCTGCCGCTTGGAGGTGATGGGCGCGGAGCCGCCGCAGATGACCACGACGGTGTCCTCGTGGTCCTGGAAGAGGAGAGCTTCCTCGTCCTCCTGGGACCCCTTCTCGTTTCCCGCGCGCTCCTCTCTGCGCTTCTTGCGCTTCTCCGCGTTGGCAAGGATATACTTGCACTCCGTTTGGTCGTGCCACGTGGAATCGTGGAACGCGCAGAACTTCCCCGTGGGGGGAGACTTCTCGCCGCTTTTCGCCGCTTTCGGGGCCGTGGGGGGTTTGCCCCCCTTGGCACCCGTCGGCGCGGTGGCCAGAACTTCGCCCGCCTTCCGCTTCTTGGCGAGCTTCTTCTTCTGTTTCCGGGACAGAGGACGGTCGTCGTCCTCGTCCTCCTTCTCCGGGTCAGAGTCGTGCCAGGCCTGCGCTTCCTGCCGGCGCGTGCACCGGTCAACCAACCCGAAGAGCTCCACGACGGTTTGGGGCTCGTGGACCCCGAGCTCGCCCAACACGTCCTTGTCGCGCACGCCGTGAGCGAACGCCGATATGACCCGTGCCGGGTCAATGTTGGGGATGGTGTTGCGGACGTGGCTGAAACGCTGCACGAACTTGCGCAGCGGCTCGTCCTTCCGCTAAATGACCTTGTCCAGGTCAATCTGCGTGCCAGGGCGCTTTGCGGTGCCCTGAAAGTTGACGATGAAGTCGCGGCACAACCCCTTCCACGACTTGACCGACTCGGGCGGCAGGTTCATGAACCAAGACCGCGCCGAGTCCTTGAGCGCGAGGTGGAAGTAGTTGGCCATCACGTCCTCCGAGCCCCCGGCCGCTCGCACCGCCGTGGAGTAGATCTGCAGGAACTCGGAGGGAGGCGCCGTCCCGTCGTACCGCTCCGGTATGTCGGGGCGGAACTTGTTGGGCCACGTCACGGCGCGCAGCCTCTTGGAGAGGGCCGCGCATCCACCAGAGTACGCGACGCGACGACCTTCGCTCTCCGCGCGCCGTCTCCTGTCCGGAGGCGGTGAGGCAGACGAGCCGGACGACGGCTCGCGCGTCGAGTGGGAAGACTGCGCGCGATGCCTTTCGTGGCGCCGCTCCCGGGAGCGCTCGATGCTGATGCGAGCGTCTTCCCCGTCGCGGCGGCGTCCCCCCAGCTTCCGCCGGAGGTCGTCCGGGCCACGACGGGGAGTCGTCACGGAGAACGAGTAGTCCTCCGTGCCCGTGTGCGTGCGCTCGGTAGGCACGTACGTGGGGCCCTCTGAAGAGGAGTTTGCGCGCGAGCGCGACGGACCCGACTTGGTTCTCGCCTGGCGCCGCGCCGTGTCCACCATTTTGGCGACGTCCCGGAGCCAGGGCCCAGCTGGCGAGCCCTCCGCCAGCTCCGGCGGTGGGTTGCGCAGCAGGTCCCTCGCCCGGTCTAGTGCTGCCGGTGGGGTCAGGCTGTCGAAGGAGAGGCGCCGCGCGGGAGCGCGACGTTGCTCATACTCGGGTGAAGCGGTCCGTCCGCCGGACGGCCGCTGGGAACCCGTCTGCGAGCGAGTGCGGCGCTGGGGCCGCGCGCCCTCCGCCCCGCTCAGCCGAGCAGGTCGGGGAGGACGCGAGCCCTTGGCCGCCTTCGCCGTAGGCGGCTGGTCCGCCATAATCTCCTCGTCCACCGACTCCGAAACGGAGCGGCGCCGAGGATGCACGTCCTCGCTGCTCGAGGCCCTGCCGCTGACTCGCCCAGCCATGGCGAGGAAGAGCGGACGCGAAGGACACAGGAACTACGACGCCCCCCTACCTGGCGCGCCAAATGTCGAGGTGTGGAAACCACGGCAAATGGGGGTCCTAGCACGGCCTCCCTTTGAGATTCGGAGGGGAGCGAACGGTTCTAAGTGTTGGAATCGCGCACGAGAGAGAGGAAGAACACAAGCAGTTTTACCCAGGTTCGGGCCACCAGAGGTGTAAAACCATACGTCCTGCTTGTCTGGTATTGCTCAAGTGTTGTGTGTTAGTTTCACGTACAAGGCACTCCCTTTTATAGTGCAAGGAGAGGCCAGACCCGTTCATGGGCCGTTATGGGGGCGCCGGCTGACAACCCTTCTCCGCCCGAGATGCCGGGCGTCTTTTCCAGCGTCAGCGGGCTTCGCTCGCCCTGCCTTCATTATTCGATTGACTCCCGTCGTCTTGTCCCATCGTTCGTACAGCACGCGCGCGGCGCCCGGAGCGGTGAGGCGTGGAAAGGGGCCGGATACACCGGACGACCCCCCGCTCCAAGCGACGCACCGTACGGCGGCAGGCGGCGCTCGTCAGCCCACGCCCCCCTGCCAGCCGAACAGTGCGCTACAGGGCTACGACTGGTCGGGTCACACCCATCAGTCGCGGCCCTGCGTGACGCGCACGCGCATTGAAGTCCAGCGACCCGCCCGCGCGGGCTGTCGCTGGCAAATGGGACCCCTCTCCGAGGAAATCCCGCGCCCCGGATCCGCGCGTACTGTAGCCGTACGAAATCCCGGGGCCTCTCGTCGAGGCGAGGCGCTGTTAAGGCGCCACGAACCGCCGTCGCCACGTGCCAGGCTCCCACAGGCTCGCGGGGCCCCGCCCTCATCCGCGTCCCGCGGCGGGTCGCGGGGGCGGCAGGGCGTAGCCACGTGGCAACGCCCTACGGCTCGCGGCTGCGAGCCGTTCGGGAGCCCGGCGCTCCGTGCCAACTTGCTGGGCCGCCCTCATCCGTTCGGGAGCCCGGCCCACTTGGCGCGTGGCTGTCTTCCTCGGCCCAAGATGGACTCGGGCCGGCCTTTTGACCGGGGGAGTGGGGACCCTGGTTCCCAGTACACCGACACCGGTCATGGTGTCCTCGGCGAAAGGCAACCCCTTTTCCCGCCGAGCAAGACCACTTCTTGCGCAACGTTCGATCATCGATACGGCTAGGCTCGTGGTGCCGCCGTACGCGAAGGATCGCAGCGCCGCTACATAGCAAGACTACTTTTTGCGCAACGTTCGATCATCGATATGGCTAGGCTCGTGGTGCCACCATATGCGAAGGATCGTAGCGCCGCTACATGGGAGCTTAAAAGGGTTGGGGTTGCTACCTATGCCCTGGTTGTCATGCTTGGTCCTGCACCCTTGACACCTGCTTGGCTCAGGGTCGCTCCGACTCCGCTGGTTCTCATAATTTTCACCCAAGAGCAAGGTCATTTGGCGCGGTGCGCCAAGCCCATAGGAGGGAGGCCTCGCGGGGTCGCAATGTGAGCTGCTGAAGGAGATTGGACTGTCATCTACGTGCTGGTCGCCTAGCCTGTGGATACCCGTGGCATCAGCCTGGCCTGAGGTCACCCCTGTGGTCGTCACCTAAGCCCTGATCGCCTAGCTTGGTCCCACACACGTGGCACCAGTTCGTCCGATGTTGCCTCGGCTCTTGAAGCACTCGTGTTGCACTCGCAGGTATTTACTCCAGCGATAACAGGTTAGGCCTCATCGCCGGCCTCGTCTGGACCCTACGTCCAGCAATGAGGCCGGGGGCTCCTGTCGGCGTTATGGGAACCAGGGTCCCCAACACCATCTACATACAAAAGTGCCACAGAAGATCCTGAATAAAGGTATATTGACAAGACAAGACACAATAAAAAGAGCATCTCTCCCTCTCTCTCTCTCTCATGCCTCCCGTGCATGCACCAAGGAGTCAAAAGGGAAAAGTATGCATACATGCGTGGGCCCGCAATCTTTCCCCTCACTCCCTCTCACTTGTCCTGTCGCAAGAGCACATGGGAGAGCAGGGTGCATGCTTTGGCCCGGTCAAAAGGAGGACTTCTCAGCAGCGCGTCCGGGTTCAAGGGCCAAGGTAGCAGCGCGCAGCACGGGGAAAAGGAGGTGTCCCATCTGCAGCTCAACCCATACCTCTCTTTATTACTCCTGTACTGCCCGATGTGGGATTCCCTCCTTGGTGAATAAAAGGGGAGGACCCGGGGCAGGCAGGAGGAGGGCTCCCTTCCCTTCCCTTTGGCTCACAGGAGACGACTTCTGCTGGGCTCCTCTTCTTCCTCTCTTCTTCCTCCTCCGGCTGGAGGTTCTCTAGCTCAAGAACATGAGCTCTTCTCCACTGTCATATTCCACCGAAAATATCAAAATAATCCAAACAAGCAGGATGTAGGGCTATTAGCATCCGGACGGCCCGAACCTGGGTAAAATGCTTTGCGTGCTATTTATTTTGCACTAATCCTCTATGAGATTTGCAACGTGTCCATCCCCTAACCGAATCTCAAAGGGCGGTTCTTGCTAACCCCCCATATGTTGGTCCTCACACATCGACAAGTAGTATGTGCTAAACAGCTGCAAACAGAAGCCTAGTGTCACTTCTGACCGCCTCTCACTTGGGCTCAAGCAAAGCTCACCTTGCGCGTTGCATGCCTAGACAACTGCTACGGACTGGTCTGGCAACGAATTTCAGAGCTTGCAGAAATTCAGAATGACGAGCAGGATCTGCCATGGCTGCCGAGGAAGCTTCTTCACCAACGCGGCATCGGTCAGACCCGACGGACGCCGAGAAAGGAAGAGGAACTTACAAAAACGCGCCTCTTGTTGCGCCGCCGCGTGTGCTCGTCGCCGGCCTCCTGCAAAGGCGGCGGAGCACCACGGTCCGCGCCTCCGTGGCCTCGAGGCCAGAAACCTAACGAGGAAGAAGCTCCTACAGCGCGCCTATTCCTCGAATCTGGTCAGCAAAGCCCCATCGTGTGGCGGCGGCGGCCGCGCGACCTGGCCGGCTCTGCGGATGAGCCTCCGCCGGTCTGAAAGTTTTTCTAAAAGACCCCTATCTGGATCGCGATCCAACTATTTACATATTACCCTCTGATTTGGATCGTGATTTGGATCGTGACTATTAATCACGATCCAAATTAGGAGACTATTTGAAAATATTTGGATCGCGGTGAATAATATCGATCCAAACTTATGCAGAAAACACCCTGATTTCGGGCGGCTGCCTTCTCCCTCCCTCCCGGTGCTCCTCCCCGCCGGTCCGCCGCCGCCGAGCGCCTAGCCGGGGTCGCGGAGCCCCGTCCCACCTTATAAATCTCTTTACATAGCGGCAATATCCTCCCCCACTCTTCCAAATCGCGGAGAAAACACCGCAAGGACAAGGAGCGCATGCTTCATCGCGTCAGAGCAGTTCCGACGGGCATGCCGCCCACCGCAACGGCGATTTCATGTTCCGGCCGACGGCGAGGTATCCAAATGTCGAGCACGATGGAAGAACAGCCGCTCAGTACAGACAGGGAGAGAGGAATTTGAGGAGGGATCGAAGGAGCCGAAGGTCACAGGGAAGACGAACTGTCAACAAGTGAGGATGAATTCAGTTTCATTTGATCCTTTAATGCCAGCCATGCCACCCTAATCGCTCCTAATCGTCATGTCATATACATAGAGGTCTGCTCCTGCCATGCGAGGAACTCTACATGGTGCATCGAATCGAAGTCACTTCTGAAATTCTTCAGGAATTCTGTTCGGGGAGCTTAACTGAAACTGCTCAACTCTGCAAGCAAACACTGAGCCTGTGTCGTGTTACAACAATGCATTTTCTTACACTGAAAAATAATGGAGTTTTTCGGGTTTTCGCAGTGCAACCAGGCCTGCAGTCTGCTAACAAACACTGAAGGTGGTCCGTTCATTCTCAAATGAAATTTCAGTGTTCTGCAGGCTACAAATACAGAGGACTGCCAATGAAACTCGGAAACAACACGATGACCAGGGACAGTATGATCAGCAGCGAGATCAGCTTGTCTGTCTGTCTGTCTGTCACTCATGGTGGTCATCGACGAGCAACGGGACCAGCGGAGCCTCTTGCACATAAATTGGATCCGGCCTATGAGTCATTCATATTTCAGTGCAACATCCACCATTTATTTAGCTTACACTGTCATATTGAAGCTGCTTGTGAAAATTAAATAATGAAGAATCGGTGATCGTATATAACAGCATTACTACCGTGCTGTGAAGACTGAAGATGAACCAATGAACAATCAAGAATAAATTATGGAAAATAAAAATTGAAAGAAAAAAATTCTGATGTCTGGAAGAAAATAAATGACAAGTATGCACAAGCTGCACGTCTCTACATACAAAGTAGCAGACATTTTGATGTGAACTGCAGGATTCTGTCTACATTGTACAGTATAACACGGGCAGGGAATACAAAGAGAAAGAAGGTACAATCTCTAAAACCAGAAGCATCTCAGTGATATTGATTATTGTTATCTTTGCTACTGTGAGTTTGGTCACAGCCCTTCGCCTAGCGCGGCTCGCCCGACCGGTCAGCGCCGCTGCTCCGGAGCGTCGCTCCGTGAGCGCGCGTGCGACGCGGGTTCGAGGCTCGAGCGCGCGGTGGCACCGCGGGTACTGTAGCTCGCTACAGTGCCCGCAACGCACTGTAGCACCGGTAGCTGAGAGATGCTACGCTGCAGTGCGGAGTAAAAAAAATCCCTTCGTCCTCCCCAGGCCAAAGCATAGGTAAAGACTCGCGCCGCAGCTCACAACGGCCAGCTGAGTCCCTGTGTATGGATGGGGAGGGGGTTCGGGGGTTTTCTCGGCCTGCGTGAGAAGGCTCTTCTCCTTAAAAAATGCCGTCGGGGGCGGTTCTTCCCCCGGCAGGTCGAGTTTTACTGTGAGTTTGGTCAGAACTAGTCATCAAAATTTCAGGTCCACTCTAGGCATATCCTTTTTCAAGCTAGCAGGCTGCCCAGCCCAGCAATCAAACAGGCCCATTATTTCCGGATCCCGTAATGCTTCTTGGCAAATGCATATCCAGTTTCAAAGAGTGGTGCCCATCGATCTCCACGTTCTTATACATGTAAGAAGTTAGTTACACATGAGAAATAAGCATCCACTACATCTTCAAGATTAGCAAAAAATAAAAGTGAAGATCAGAAGTGGCGGTAATTAAGGAAAGCTACACTCAAGGAGATAAACTCATATAGTACTACAAAATTTGAGACATCTTTTCACAGTCCATTCATGTTGAAGAATGCCTTGCCGTGGCATGGTGGCAAGGTATTCTAATCATCCACTCCATCCATGGTTCAGTGATCCATCTAGTAGCACAAGCAAATCTGCCGACATGCTGCACGCTCCTGATCCATACATACGCCCAAGCTGTGTGTCCATGACATAAAAAAAACAAAGGGAAATTGGACACAAGCTGCACAATCCGTATTCTATTTCTTCACATAACGGCAAACTTTTGATGGTGATAATCGTAATTAATCCAGAGAAGGCGACTGCCGACTGCCTGTGAAGAAAGGTTTCTTCTTCTGATCTGATCTCCGCGCATGCACTTCTTCTTTCAGCTTGCTGCATTGTGTGCGGACGAATTAAACATGATTGGATGTACTCGAGCAATGTGTGGTGTAGCAACTCGATCGGCAATACACACTGTACTAGCACTTCCATTAATAGCGGCATCATCGTGATCCAGTGATTGGTGTTGCTTAAATGTGTTATCGTGCACACCTTTCGTAGTACCAAATGAGTGCATTTACGGCCATGTATCAAAGCATCTCTATGCTCAGGAATTATCTCTCAGCTAGAGGCATGGGACGATCATGCATGCGTACAATCATTTGTTTCTTTCCCTGCAAAAAAAGAAAACAATTGTTTCTTTGCATTAGCAATTTGGTGATACAAGCTTGATGGTTACAGCCTTCTTCATTTATTACCATTTTTTTAGAAAAAAAATTCTCAATTCAATTAGATGTCGTCACCATCACTCACCATTGATACCTTAAACGAAGAAAGGTGCATCGTGTAAGCGAATGTATGGAGAGCATGCATGCTGCGGACAGACCACAACATTACAGCGCTGGTCGTGGAAGCAGCTGCAACATATCTCTCCTGCAACCCACAGACGCCATCGGAGGAGGAGCAGCAATACCATCAGTGTAATCGACAGATCAATTAATGGCGAGATCACTGGATTGACTAATCACCATCCCTTGCTTGCTTGGCTTAAGGAAGCAATCAAAGTGAGTGAGAGAGAGATCACTGACTGGATTAGCGTTGCTTGTGGCGGAAGCGTTGGTGATTACTTGTGGTAATCACGGCGGATTAGTTGCCTGCTTCGTTCGATTAGCTACCGATCGATGATCCGATGATCCGTGCCGTCCCGTCCGTCTGTCCATCATTGAAGATGGCCGCTCCTCGCCTGTGATGCCGCTCTGACGCTGCTCTATTGCTCTGTCAAGGTAGGCGTGAGTACATCGCTGAGATTCTGAAACGGACGTTCCTGGGGCGAAAAAGACGGAGGAAGAAACAGAGAGCATGACACATGTGTGGTGAATAAATTTACTGACGCGTTCACGGGAGTGTATCGATCGGGGTCCACTTCACGCCACTGTCATTTCTTCAACGGTTACAATGCTGCACGTGCATGCTTGCATCTAGGTCTGTGTACGTGCAGTTTGAAATGGAGCACACGCAGCCAAATGCTCGTTTATTTGAAGCGCAGGCAGATTAAAAACGTAACTATGCTATATATGTGTTTCAGTTTTTCCTTTCCATTTTGGCAAAAGTATGTGTACGCCGCACGGGCGCGCGCGATCGGTAGCGGAAGGTGCAATTAAGCTCCCAACTTTGCTGCATGCGGATTCCATCAACACCGTGCGTGCACAACAAAAGATGGATAGATTCGACGCGCACGAACCAATCCACCTGAGGAATCGCTTTCCTTCACCTAGCATTCAAAAGTACTCCCCGCCCACGGTACCGGTTTGGTACCAAATTTCTGCCAAGCATCTGTCCCTAAAAACTAGAGTGGGTATTAGACATTTAGACTTGATATATAGTACGACAAACCTATGTTACAAAAACATTATAGTTCAGCAAGGACACTGTATATATCTGTATCGATCAGTTGTGAACTACAAGGTTAATTTATCGTGGCATGTCCTTATGCATCTGAGGAACCATGTTGAGATGTGCCATGGTTCATAATGTGATGAGTAATTGACAACGAATGAGTTTGAGTTGAACTTGAGGTTCGGGTTTGAATTGCGGGATTTGAGGTTTGCATGAGCATGTATATTGATTATGTTTATGGCTAACCGGAGTTGGTGAAGGAGATGAGAAGTATGGAGGAGATGGAGAAATGTGTTTGCTTGTCTAATGATGTGTAGGTCAATGGAGTCAACTTGATGGTCAACGGCAGGAGGATCGGGAGGACCAAGCGAAGGGTCCCGACGGGCTGGGACCGAGGAGGCTTGGGTCCGGGCGATCGAGAGGCCGGGTGAGGTCAAGGGTGATCCACACCGTACACGTGGCGGACAAGAAGCACGGAGGGTTTCGCGGTTTGGCCTCAAAACCGTGGAGGTGATGAAGACGGCGGGTTGACCAAGTCAAGGCGAACGGGAGGCCGAGTCAAGCGAGGTCCCGACGGGCTGGGACGAGGAGGCTTGACGGCGAGGTTCGCGGGACGAGGTGACACGCGTCGACATCGAGACGGTTTCCCGGTTTGGCCTCAAAACCGGTGGCGATGGTTTCCCGGTTTGGCCTCAAAACCGGTGGTGATGGTTTCCCGGTTTTGCCTCAAAACCGGTGGGCGACGGTTTCCCGGTTTGGCCTCAAAACCGGTGGGCGACGGTTTCCCGGTTTGGCCTCAAAACCGGTGGCGACGGTTTCCCGGTTTGTGCCTCAAAACCGGTGGTGGCGACGGTTTCCCGGTTTGTGCCTCAAAACCGGTGGTGGATGGTTTCCCGGTTTGGGCCTCAAAACCGGTGGTGGACGGTTTCCCGGTTTGGGCCTCAAAACCGGCGGTGGCGGATGGTGGTGCACGTGGCACCATCACGAAGGTTTCGTCGAGGCGAAGCTAAGTCGTGAAGGGCCCGACGGCGTTCGGGCGAAGGAGAAAATGTTGGACGGAAATGCCCTTATGGAAGGGTAAGTGTGTTGTAGTGTGAGGGGCATTTCCGGGATGTGGAAATGTCCAAGAGGATAAGTAGGAGGGGCAGGTTGGCTGTCAAGTTTGAGGCTTTTGGGTGGTCTCCATTGTGTGTGAGAGGATAGGACTAGCTAGGGGTGAGCTAGAGAGAGAGATGAGAGGAGAGGGAACAAGGTGAGAGCTTGTATCTTCAACTTTCAACAAGAGAGGGAGGAAGAGGGCGGCGCCCTAGCCATGTACCTATGAATCTCGTGATTGAATCAATGGAATGATGTTTGTTTGAATCAATCTCGTGCTCATGTTCTTCCTCCCCATCTTATTCCCGAATTCATCTTTTTCCCCATTTTCGGAGCTATTTTCGGGTGATTTTTCGATCTTCCTTTTGGCTGCGATTTGGGTCGGTTTTCTTGGATGGATTCGGTGCTAGGATGTGTGGAAACATGCCTTGAGTGATCTCGTTCAAGATCTCCCCACGAGTACCTCGAATTTGTGGATTTCGTCCAAGTTTGACCAAACCCTTGTTCTTGCACGTGATCTGAAATTCGAGGGGATTTGGTTGGGTTTTTGGTATGGATCCACTTGGATGAGGTTCCCAATCTTGTCACGCACCTAGGGTTCAAGTTTGGTGATTTTTGAAGGTCGTTTGATTGGGTTTCGGATTTTGGAGCAACCGGTCGCGCGTTTTTGTTCTTGCTGTTCATCGCCTACCGGAGTATCCGACCGAGTACCGGAGTATCCGGACCTGGTACCCGACCGGACTATCCGACACATTACCGGAGTATCCGGGCCTGATACATTCCGGAGTATCCGGCACCCTACCGGAGTATCCGGACCTGGTACCTTCCGGAGTATCCGTCACCCTACCGGAGTATCCGAACCTGGTATCCGACCGGAGTATCCGACACCTCACCGGAGTATCCGATACCGGAGTATCCGACAGATTACCGGACTATCCGGTGGAAGGTCTCGGTTGGATTTTCATCGGTTCATCTCGTGGAGTGTGTGTTCGTTTGTTTTGCTTCCGCAAGTGTTCCTACATCATTCTTGATCATTCCTAGGGTCAGCACAACACTCTTCATGTGTGTGTGTGATCTTGGTGATCAATCTTGAGGCGGGTCGGGACATAGGCCGAATTCTTTCGAAGAATTTTTATCGGCTCCCATTCACCCCCCCTCTGGTCGCCTTCTCGGTCCTTCAATTGGTATCAGAGCCGGTGTGATCACGTGTTGGCTTTTACCGGCCTTGTGATCCATAGGCGACCTTTTGCACTTGCTTGTTTGTGCTTCGGCGATTTGCTAACACTAATCGGTGCTTTGTCATGGCACCAAGTGCTCGCTCTCGTGTGTCTTTGTCCTCAGGTTTGGACATGTGTGGAATTGATATTGAGGATGACACCAAGGAGAACTACTTCTCCAAGAAGGGCAAGAGCGCCAAGAAGAAGATGGCGAAGGTGATAGAGAGAGCTTTTGCTGCCTCTCTAAGCGACCTCGAGTACTCCTCGAGCGACGACCGCTCAAGTGCTGAGGAGGAGACGGAGAAGCCAAAGGACAAGAAGAAGACCACCAACTTCACCGACCCCTGCTTCATGGCTAAGGATGATCCCTACTCCGGCTCCGGCTCCGACTCCGAGACAAGCAAGGTATCACGATCTCGTGACGAGCTCATCTTTCGAAATGAATACTTACGTGATGCTCTATTCGAGAAAGAGAAGAAATTGTGTGATGCCTTGCGTGAAAACCGAAAACTGAAGTCTAAGCTAGAGAATGCTAATGTTGAGCTTTCTTCACTCCAATCTACTCTTGATGATGATGTTGTTGTTGAGTGTGAGTCGTGTCAAATTGTGATGAATGATCTAGTTTCCTTGAAGAGTGTGCATGCTCAAGTTGCTAGTCAACTTGAGAGTGCTTTGAAGGAACTTGAGGAGCTCAAAGCTCGACCCTCTCTCTTGGGTGCTTGTAAGAGTTGTCCTAAGCTCACACATGACTTGGATAGTCAATTGTCCAAGGTCAAAGAGCTAGAGGCTAAATTAAAAATTGGTTCTCATGCCACACTTTCTCCATGCATTGTGTGTGCTTCTTTCAAAGATGAACTTACTTCTACCCAAAATGAGAACCTAAGGCTAGCCCAAGAAGTTGAGTACCTCACAACCCGTCTCACAAGAACCAAGGTGAGTGAAGAGAAAATTGAGAGTGACTTGTTGAGGGTTAAGGAAGGTTTTGCCCGAGGATACAATTTGGGTTTGGGTTTTGAGAGGTGTGAGAAAGAGAGTGAAAATGTGGGTAAGTTTGTACCAAGCTCCAACCTCCAAGATGAGAGTGAGAAACTTAAGCCCACCGATACCTACTACCAACCAAACCCAAAGCCGGCCTTCAACCCAAAAGAGGTCAAGAAGCGAAAGCAACAATCCAAACCACCTACACAACCAAAGCCTAAACACAAGAATGTGTACACTTGCATGTTTTGTGGTAGGTGTGGTCATTTGGATGAGTTTTGCTTTAGAAGGAAGAGAATTGAAAGGAGGCAAGCTAAGTTGGCTAGGAATGCAGTCCATCGTTCCTATGTTAACTATCCGCCTCACACTCCTTCTCGTGATCACCGTGGACTTGGTCATCGCCCATATGACTTTGGTTCACAAAACAGAGGACTTGTGTCACGACGCTTTGATGGCCCACGTTTTCCTTATCGTGGTGTTCGTCCCCAGCGTGGATATGGTCATCCCTCATATGACTTCTATCCCCGTGACACGAGACGTGCCAAACACTTGTGCCGATCTCGTGCTACTAACTCTTCGGGTATTCATAGCTTTTCCCATGGCATGAAGACTCGGGAGCCTAGTATGAGGCATTGCTTTATTGAAGGTTTCTTCGACTCGTTTTCTTGTGGGTTTGAACGTGCTCGTGGACATGCTTCTAGTGCTTCTTGTGTTGATCCACGACATGGTTCTCATGATGCTTTCCATGGTTCTTCTCATGGTGTTCCCCTTAGAGGTTCTCGTCGTTTTTCTAGTGGTTGCACTCGTTTTTCTTCTCGAGTTGCCATTTCGCGACATGCTTCTAAGGGTGATTCAAGGTCTTCCAATTCGAACCAAAAATTGCATCATGCTAACCCTCATGATAAATTGAGTACATCTATCGGTCGTGTGTCCAAGTGTTGGATTCCCAAGTATTTGCTTACTAACCCTTCGGGATCCAAGACTCGGACTTTTCTCTCTTCTTATATGTAGGTTGGGGATGCGGGTTGGAGGACATGGGATTTAATGGTCTCGGTCTTTTGCATGACGTGATCGAGACATGAATGGTTCTCCATACCCTTGTACATGGCCTCCAAGAGGCATGCGCTTCATTGTGGCGTCTTCTCCTATTTTGTGAGCTTTTCTATACACTCATACCTTCTACTATCATGTACATTTACTTATGGTGTGAGATGCTTGTTCATATGCTCATTTGATCCTCTCGGTATGTTTTATTAGTGTGTATGTTATAGCATGCTTTTCTTTCTCTCTTGCCTATGGATGGTTTTATTTGTGTACACCTTTGGTTAGCATGCGAATATCTTGTTATATCCAACCATGCTTGCTTGTGTATGTTCTTGGCTTTTGATCCTTGCTTTCATGCCTGACATTCTCTCTTGTCTTAAATTGACATTCGCCTTGTACACGATTGCTTAGCATGTTTCGATGTGGTTTTAACCTACTATGCTAGCTTTGTGAGCTTTCTTGTTTTTTAATCACTTTTCATGTACCTTGTGTGAACCATACTATATCTTTTCATGATTAGTTATTGGTTCTCACATGCTTACTCTCATGTGATATGTGCTCCTTTTTGGTCTTATTTGTATATCCTCTACTTTGACATATGATTACTTGGTCCTCTCATGTTTTGCCATGTTTTGCAAATTTGTGTTTGAGATATGCTCCATATAGATTTATTTGCACAACCCCCCTTCTTTAATTGTTTAATGATTACCCCTTTCTAGTGTCTCCTTGTCCTCTTTTTGGAATGGTTCTTAAGTTGTTTTATCGAGGGGGAGATTGGCTTGGGTTGAGGGGGAGTTGTTGTTTTCATTGACATTTGGAGCTTGTCTTTTGCTTTGGCCTTTGAGATGTTTCTCTTGTAAAAAGTGTTTCATCACTTTTGGAGCTTGGCTTTGAGGTTGTTCAATAAACACCCTGGTGCAATGCGAGCAATTCGCGGTGATAACGGCACCGAGTTCAAGAACTCCTCTTTTGATGCTTTCTGTCGAGAACATGGCCTTGAGCATCAGTTTTCTGCACCTCGTGTTCCTCAGCAAAATGGCATAGTTGAAAGAAAGAACAGAACCCTTGTTGAGATGGCCCGGACGATGCTTGATGAGCATAGGACTCCGAGGCGGTTCTGGGCTGAAGCCATTAGCACCGCTTGCTTCGTTTCCAATCGGGTTTTCTTGCGCTCAATTCTTAATATGACTTCTTATGAGCTACGTTTTGGGAGGAAGCCAAATGTTTCTCATTTGCGTGCTTTTGGTTGCAAATGCTTTATTCTCAAGCGTGGCAGTTTAGATAAGTTTGAGTCAAGATCTTTCGATGGCATCTTTCTTGGTTACACCCCACATGGTCATGCTTATAGAGTTTTGAACTTGGAATCTAACACCATCGTGGAGTCCTGCGATGTAACCTTTGATGAATCTATGCCTTGTACAAGTGGTGTGGTTGAGTGTGCAGGTGACAGGGAATTGGAGGAGAGCATCCTTGTAGACGGCGATCTACCGGCTCCAGTTCAAGCAGAGGGTCCCGTTGCATCTGCATCCTCTTCGGCGGCCGTCGATCCAGCTCCAGCCGTCGTCGAGCCAGCCCCAGCTGTTGTTGAGGGGGAGGTACACTCCAAGAGAGAGACCCCTCGACACATTCAAAGTCGACATCCTCCTCGCCAAATGATCGGCTCCCTCTTGTACCTCACGGCGACAAGGCCCGACATACACTTCGCGGTATGTTTTTGTGCTCGCTTCCAATTTTCACCAAGGGAGTCTCATCGTCAAGCGGTGAAGCGCATCTTCAGGTATCTCAAGTACTCCCTTGAATTCGGCATTTGGTACTCTGCATCATCTACACTTTCTCTTTGTGGTTATTCGGATGCGGATTTTGCTGGGTGTCGAGTTGATCGGAAGAGCACTTCGGGTACTTGCCATTTTCTTGGGTCTTCTCTTGTTTGTTGGTCTTCTCGCAAGCAATCTGGCGTAGCCCAATCCACAACCGAAGCTGAATATGTTGCTGCTGCTAGTTGCTTATCCCAAATCCTATGGATGACTTTCACTTTGAGGGACTATGGGTTAACCTTCAAGAGTGTTCCACTTTTTTGTGACAACACTAGTGCCATATGCTTATCCAAAGACCCAATCCTACATGGGAGAGTCAAACACATAGAGGTGAGATACCACTTCTTGAGAGATCATGTTGCAAAGGGGGACATCGAGCTTACATACATTGATACTCACAACCAATTGGCCGATATCCTCACCAAGCCCCTAGACGCCGAGCGCTTTGCATTTCTTCGGGGGGAACTTGGTGTTTGCTATCCTTATGGCATTGTTTGAGGGGGAGTTGGCTTCTTTGTAAATATGTATCTTACTTTTCTCGCATTTGCATTGCATTGTAAGATAAGCATCATGTATAATATGCATCTTTAGAAGAAGCTTCAACCTTCATGTCTCCTTGTATCTATTGTTGCTATGATTGAGTTTGAGCTAAGTTGTGTGGTTGCGAGTAGCAAGCTTTTAAACTTAGGCTCTTTTAGATAGTATGGCATAGTTTCATTTGAGCAAGCTAGCTAAACTTTGAGATGAAAATTGGCTTTTGTGAGGCTTATGATCTATGCATGCCTATGTTTGTTCACCATGTGTATGCTTGTTTTTATCCTTGTCAAGACTTGTTTTAAAGCTAGTTTCAGAAAATGTCTTGACTTTGGCAACTTATTGTTTGGGGGATGGACTTTGGTAAATGTTTAGCTCATGATGGGACTTTGGGGGACAAATGTCCTTTTGCCAAAAGGCATACTCATTTGCTTCTTGTGCCTAATTTCTAAAATCAATTTGATCTTTTGTGCAAAATGCTAAAAATCCAATACGGTGCCTTGAAGCCTCGGGGTGTTTGCCGTAACCAGTCGTGCGACCCTCCGCTTGGATAAGAGGTTACTTGAGGATGAAAAATTAAAGACAAGCAAAAGCTTGCAATCTTCACTTGATCAAATTGAGTCTTTGTTGCATATGTGAGCGTTTGTCAAAGCACATCTTTCCGAATGTTTGTTGCTTGAGTTGAGATTGACACTTGCTAGTTTTCATGGATTCACTTAATGCTTGTTTTGCCTTGGATAGGGATGATCATACATGTGGTGACCATGCTTTTCATGATATAACAAATTTGAATCTATCTTGCTCAATTTAATCTTCATGCTTAGCTTGTCTAGCTCGTTGCTTTTATGCTATGCTCTCTATTATGGCCTTCGTGCAATTGTGAGCTCATGCTTTTACACTTCAAGGTTCTATGCTTGTTCATAGCAATGATAAATGCTTGTTGACATGATTTTTGAAGCTTGGTAGGATTCCCACCTCATGCATTGCATTTTTGGCTCTCTTGTATCTTGATGAGTTCATTGCCAAAGGGGGAGAAATATCGATAAGTTTGCATCTCAGATAGATATCAAGGGAGAAAATACCTTTGAAATGCTTTTGGGGGAGTTTTGGGCGAAAATGCATCATCTCTTGTTTTCAGGACAGAAACCCCCCACCGGACTATCCGGTCGCCTACCGGACTGTCCGACGGCCGGAGTATCCGGCACAGTACCGGATTATCCGGGCATTTCGCATTGCATGAGAAGTTGCACCACTTCAGGGGGAGTTTTTCTTTAAACCCTTTTGTTCTGACTTTTTCCTGAGTCCTTGTGGATCTTTGCGACTTTGTACCGCTTTCTTTGCCAACTCTTGGTTTTTGTGATCCTTTGCTACTCGATGGTCATTTGCTTCCATTTTTCTTGGTTTTGGACCATTAAGTTAGCTTTCTTGGTTTCGCATTTCAAACTTTGGATTCTTGAGATTGGTGTTGTTGTCAATGTACTCATCAAGGGGGAGATTGAGGAACCATGTTGAGATGTGCCATGGTTCATAATGTGATGAGTAATTGACAACGAATGAGTTTGAGTTGAACTTGAGGTTCGGGTTTGAATTGCGGGATTTGAGGTTTGCATGAGCATGTATATTGATTATGTTTATGGCTAACCGGAGTTGGTGAAGGAGATGAGAAGTATGGAGGAGATGGAGAAATGTGTTTGCTTGTCTAATGATGTGTAGGTCAATGGAGTCAACTTGATGGTCAACGGCAGGAGGATCGGGAGGACCAAGCGAAGGGTCCCGACGGGCTGGGACCGAGGAGGCTTGGGTCCGGGCGATCGAGAGGCCGGGTGAGGTCAAGGGTGATCCACACCGTACACGTGGCGGACAAGAAGCACGGAGGGTTTCGCGGTTTGGCCTCAAAACCGTGGAGGTGATGAAGACGGCGGGTTGACCAAGTCAAGGCGAACGGGAGGCCGAGTCAAGCGAGGTCCCGACGGGCTGGGACGAGGAGGCTTGACGGCGAGGGTCGCGGGACGAGGTGACACTCGTCGACATCGAGACGGTTTCCCGGTTTGGCCTCAAAACCGGTGGCGATGGTTTCCCGGTTTGGCCTCAAAACCGGTGGTGATGGTTTCCCGGTTTTGCCTCAAAACCGGTGGGCGACGGTTTCCCGGTTTGGCCTCAAAACCGGTGGCGACGGTTTCCCGGTTTGTGCCTCAAAACCGGTGGTGGCGACGGTTTCCCGGTTTGTGCCTCAAAACCGGTGGTGGATGGTTTCCCGGTTTGGGCCTCAAAACCGGTGGTGGACGGTTTCCCGGTTTGGGCCTCAAAACCGGCGGTGGCGGATGGTGGTGCACGTGGCACCATCACGAAGGTTTCGTCGAGGCGAAGCTAAGTCGTGAAGGGTCCGACGGCGTTCGGGCGAAGGAGAAAATGTTGGACGGAAATGCCCTTATGGAAGGGTAAGTGTGTTGTAGTGTGAGGGGCATTTCCGGGATGTGGAAATGTCCAAGAGGATAAGTAGGAGGGGCAGGTTGGCTGTCAAGTTTGAGGCTTTTGGGTGGTCTCCATTGTGTGTGAGAGGATAGGACTAGCTAGGGGTGAGCTAGAGAGAGAGATGAGAGGAGAGGGAACAAGGTGAGAGCTTGTATCTTCAACTTTCAACAAGAGAGGGAGGAAGAGGGCGGCGCCCTAGCCATGTACCTATGAATCTCGTGATTGAATCAATGGAATGATGTTTGTTTGAATCAATCTCGTGCTCATGTTCTTCCTCCCCATCTTATTCCCGAATTCATCTTTTTCCCCATTTTCGGAGCTATTTTCGGGTGATTTTTCGATCTTCCTTTTGGCTGCGATTTGGGTCGGTTTTCTTGGATGGATTCGGTGCTAGGATGTGTGGAAACATGCCTTGAGTGATCTCGTTCAAGATCTCCCCACGAGTACCTCGAATTTGTGGATTTCGTCCAAGTTTGACCAAACCCTTGTTCTTGCACGTGATCTGAAATTCGAGGGGATTTGGTTGGGTTTTTGGTATGGATCCACTTGGATGAGGTTCCCAATCTTGTCACGCACCTAGGGTTCGAGTTTGGTGATTTTTGAGTTTGATTGGGTTTCGGATTTTGGAGCAACCGGTCGCGCGTTTTTGTTCTTGCTGTTCATCGCCTACCGGAGTATCCGACCGAGTACCGGAGTATCCGGACCTGGTACCCGACCGGACTATCCGACACATTACCGGAGTATCCGGGCCTGATACATTCCGGAGTATCCGGCACCCTACCGGAGTATCCGGACTTGGTACCTTCCGGAGTATCCGTCACCCTACCGGAGTATCCGAACCTGGTATCCGACCGGAGTATCCGACACCTCACCGGAGTATCCGATACCGGAGTATCCGACAGATTACCGGACTATCCGGTGGAAGGTCTCGGTTGGATTTTCATCGGTTCATCTCGTGGAGTGTGTGTTCGTTTGTTTTGCTTCCGCAAGTGTTCCTACATCATTCTTGATCATTCCTAGGGTCAGCACAACACTCTTCATGTGTGTGTGTGATCTTGGTGATCAATCTTGAGGCGGGTCGGGACATAGGCCGAATTCTTTCGAAGAATTTTTATCGGCTCCCATTCACCCCCCCTCTGGTCGCCTTCTCGGTCCTTCAGCATCATTCCATCGAGTCATTAGGGATATTAATTCCTCTCGCCCACAACAAATGTTGTCCCTGACATGAAAGCCATACACGCAACTACTTTCCTCTCAGAAAAGTCTATACAAATTCATTTCCACAAGTAAACATACGGAAAGAAAAACGTCGTCCTCCCCCATTACTTGGAAGCGACATGCAGGATGGCGATCCCATGCACGTTGCCTCCCCCAAAAGCTACCGCGCGCAAATAACGCCTACGGATCGCGATGAAAACTCCACCCTAATTCCCCCACTGGTGGTAATCCCCTCCTAACACACAATCCAATATGGTGCCAGTGTCAAAATCTTAATTTGAAGGGACAGTATTGGCCGTACCTCCAATGTTTGGTTCGTCCGTAACCATTGCCGGTGGTGTGAAAACGCCCCAACGTGCCGGAGCCATCATGCCCAGGACGATGCTCGACAGCAGGACGACACGCAAAAAAGGTTTTGCTTCCAAGCCAGGAGCCCGATTTGATTTCGCTGCCGTTGGTGTTGGCAGCAGCAGGCGGGCGCCGTCGCCTTCCATTTTCTTTTGACTTCTCCGCGACGAAGACGTTGACGGCCACACTGGCCGCAGAGGATCCGCGCCAAATCCCGCGGGGTTCGAAAGCGCACGCACCGACGTGTCCGAGGTTCACGGTGCATCCGATCGCATCCGTACGTTCGCCTTTCAACGGCCTTGATCTGTTCACACGCTATCGGGGCAGGGGCACGGGCGTAATTAGCCGCGCACCCTTTTTCTGATCCGTTCCGTCGCGATTAGCGTTGCTGAGGTGGCGCCGGATTAGAATTAGCTGGGCCGTAACGTTCCGCTGCAGTGCGCCCACCCTTCGTGCGTACATGTAGCTTCGATGACAGGTGGACCACCGAAGTGGGCCTACCTTTGGTATGAACGAATGTGGGTCGGCTGTAGGGTGGGGAAAGGATTGCGGTGGTTATGTGGGCCTCGTGTACTGTGGCAGGGGATCGGGTCACCGCCCGCCCAGTGCGCGCAACGGAATGGTGTTAGCAGTTGCTTTGCTTTGTTCGTTAGTTTTTGCATGATTATACACCGGCTTTAATCATGGGTCTTTTGTTTTCCAAGTTCCAACAGCAGATTGTACGTTGGCCCAAGGTATCTACGTCGACATGAAGTAGCAGTAGCAACAAACAAATCTGCCAAATGCACTTGGTGTTATCCGCATTGCTAGTTTGCTGCTAACTGAATACTCACCGGTTTTGATTGTTAACAAATAGGACAAGTTTATTTACTTAAAGATGAATCAAAGATACCATTCTAATATCATCAAACAAGTGAACTAAACATACAGCTAGGAGGTAAGGCGAATCACAACAAGGCAAAGTAAGACCTTCAAGGTCTTGTATTGTATGGCTATGTGGTTGAGTATCACAAAACCTCTATCCTCGGTCACGTATTCACTATCATAGTCTTATATTTTCCAGTCCACTTTTGCTTTTTTTGTTGTCATGATCACTCTTGTAAAGTTGAACACATAATGATTCGTATCATTTGCATGTTTTACGTACGAACAAGTACCAATGTCTCCATATTTCAAAGTTCAATTGCTACGATGTCAATTTCATAATTAATAATACATACATTGTTATAAAATTAAATGTAAAAAATATCTATTGTTGCATTAAAAATCCAAAACATTGTTACTTTTCCTGTTGAAAACACTATAATCAGGTTTCAGAACACATTCTTTTCATGATAAAAAACACTCTAAGCAGGTTTTGGAAACACGATTTTCGAGAGGACAGCCCAAACACATAAAACAAATCCATGGTCCTGCATGGCAACCACCAACAAATAATTCGAATGTGCAAGCAAGTAAGGTGGTACGTCCGCTTTCTCGTGCCGCTCCTACATCAAGCTCGCATCTTTGCGGCCTCTAATTGGACAATATCTCCGCAACAATTAAACACTGTTTAATCATTGAAAAATAGGGGTGTCTATGTTTTCTAGAAAACGAAATCTTCTTTTCAATTTGCGCCAACGAACCGAAATTTCCACGTGGGCGGTCAAAATCACCCTCCGCCTGCTTGGTTTCTTCCAGCACGGCACCCCTCCACACGCGGCGGTAACCTCACCGGAGGTGGGCCCCACGTGCCCCCCGCCACGCCCCCACAAACAGCCGACCGCCCCCCCTCGCCCCTGGCCGCGACCCACGCTCAAACGCACACGAGCGCGCACGCTGCCGGCGACTGCGAGCTGCAAGGCGAAGGCTCGAGGAGAGAGGTGAGGTGAGGTGGTGACGCGAGGCGGGAGGGCGCGGTCCCTGACTGGTTCGGCGGGCGCGGCGGTGAGGAGCGAAGGGGGCGCGGCGCGGCGCGGAAGGGAGGGGAGCTGCAGTGTGGGTACCGACCCCTCGCTCGGCACCACGGCGGCGGCGGCGGAGGCTAACGGCGGGGCCGGGGACCCCGGGGCGTCGGCGAGGCGGCGCTGGGATCTGCCGGGCAAGGCCGCCGACAACGTGTAATGGCGCCGGCTTACGCCCCTACTTGTTGCTGTTTGGTGTTTCAGGGCCGCCTGTTGTTCTCTGTTTGGGTTTCTGAGCTGGGTGGTTGAATCGGGTGCATTGGTGGGTCGATTCGGGGCTGGTATCGGTGATTTGTGCTAGTTTTTGGCGATTTTTGGGTTGGTCGGGGCGGGTTAGGGTTTCGTGTGTGAGTGGGGGGAAATGCTGACTTTTGAATGCTTCCACATTGTGTCGTAGCCTAGCTGAAATGCCTTGCTTTCCCTGAAAACAATTTATGGTCGAAATGGTCGGTATTCGTTTGAGAAATGGTTTCCTTGCAAGGAATGGGATAAGCTTCTGCGGGCACATTGGTGGGGATCCTTAAGTAATCTGTCAGAATAGGCGGTTGACCGACTGTTCATTGTTTTCTTCTTGTGAAATGGTTGTCCAATGGGCGTGTGTTGCAGTCGTGATAGCAAGCTTCTGAATGTTTCTGAAACTGTCTGGCGTTGAACAGAGCAGTGGCTAATTTTATATTTCTCCTGTCACGTCTTGCTGAAAATTTTAAACTGTTTGATAGTATATGATGCCAAGTATTTGTTGTTCTGCCTTAGTGGCCATGATGTAAGGGCTGCCTCCTAGAGATTTTTTAGTTCTCTCGTGGGGTTTCCTATGGGGAAAAATGATTCTAAGTTTGTATTTATTGCTAGGTGAAGTTATTATCTGGATGCTGTCTTCATTATTGAACACACGAATTGAACTTTGTGCGTTATTAAAATAATTCAGAATAGAAGTTATCATGAAGACTGAAGAGTTTGAGTTATGCCTGATTTAGTAAATAGATACATCAACAAACAAATGACTACATCACACAATTTGTACAACAATGTACTAGTTTTACAGACTAGGGTAAAGAGACAGATTACTATGTCTTCAGGCTTATGCGATAGAAGTGCGACTTTTGGAAATTCAGATGATGAACAGTTCATTTTTGTATAATTGCTCTATATGTGAAAATTTTGTTGGTTCCTACATGCTGGAATTTTTCTGCTTTGCAGTATGGATAGTTGCTTGCATGTCACTGATAATGTGTCTGAGTACACGGTTATTCTTTTGTTAGCTTTAGATGATATTGATGAGCCTGCTATATTATATTAGTGTTTGACTCTATTATTGTTTTGTTATTCTTTTCCTATTATATAATGCGAGGAGCTTCTAGGCTCTAGCTGCACAGTCAATACATATATTTATACTCATTTTAATTAATTCCTGCAGAGCAATGAGGAAAGAAGTTGTTGATATGTCTACAGATGAAGAATCAGATTGTGTAGTTATATCTCCACCTAACGGAAATGCTGATCACGAGGAAGTTGTGAGTGGTAGCCATGATGAAGAGTCTCCAGAAAGGCTAGAGACCCCTCAGACTGTAGACTCAAATATGGACAACAATGGCCAGGAAGACATGTCTGCAAGCCAAGACTTGCCAAAGCTGATCCCTCAGCAAGAGTCTTCTCTCCCCAATTCACCAGCAAAGCCTGTTACAGCTGGACAGCGAGGGTCTGGCCATACGGTTCCTGAGCCATGCAGTAGTGCTACCGAAAGGAGGGCATCCGGAGCAGGAAATTGTACTCCAGTTGCTCATCCCACCAGCAGTGGAGAAAAACTTTCTGATAAAAGTAGCACCTCAACAAGAAGGATGGCAAAAAAGGTCTGTTAGTCACCTGTACCCTCTTTTGCGTTGTATCATGCACACTTCATCTGCTCTTTTCTTTTTCACATGGTGCCTTGGATTGCATTGTTTGGCCAAAGCAATATGTGAATTGATATGAAGTACTAGTAGTTTGTGAAATTTCTAAATGGTTTAGTGATATGCAAGCAAGCTTTGACTTGGAATGGCATAAAAGGATAATCTCCATATTGCAATAATGTTAACTAGTTATTGTGATACGCCCACTACTTATCCTTTTTTTAACCAATTAATACGTTTAAGTAGTTGTACCATACTGTTTGCTAGGATCATATATGGTGATCAAATGTAAATTGTCTTGGTGTATATTATGACTTCAGCTAACATCTGATAACTGTCATTAGCAATTTGATTTGTTTCCATCTATCTGAAACAACAAAACATTTCTGTATTAGATTTTTTTTTATACCAGTGTAGCTCTGTAAGGTCTCTTCTCTGATTAACTGGTTGGCGGTTGTGATTGTATTTTCCATAAGCTTCCAAAGACAACTTGTGCAGATGAAATCTGGCAGCTCTCTTGACTAATTTTTATTCTGTTATTATGACTTGCAGAGTCCATCAGTCACACCCAGGAAGCCTCTCCAATCTGACAACACTTCTCACAGTCAGGATGATGACTCATATTCCGTCACTTCTTCGTATCCTTTTTTTATTGCCAAATATTGATGATTGCATTGTTCCTTGAGGGTCTTACTGTTTTTGTTGCCTATGTTTTTAATCATCTTTTTGTGTATGGTGGTGTGTAGGCATATGATGTAATTGCAACTACTGCTCGATATTGAATATTTTATTGTGTGAACGCCACAAGATTTTCAATAGAAGTCTTTTCTGTGCATCTTTGTTACTGATTGTTACTAAAAAAAGATGTGATCCCCTCATTTTTACTAGCCCTTTCCTGAGCTTCTTACAGAACTGTTACCTCAGCAAGAGCTGGAAAAACGAAGAAAACAACTGTTCCAGTTGCACCTACATTTGTATGTGTTAATCGTGCAGAGAAGAGAGGAGAGGTACGCATATAATTTCATGGAACTAAAATACTATATTAAGATGGCCATCTGACTTTATAGAGTTGGCGTATTAATCAGAGCTTTGTTGATTCTTCAGTTTTACACAAAATTAGAAGAGAAGCGCAAGGCTTTGGAAGAGGAGCGGCTCCAAGCAGAGGCTAGGAAAAAGGTAGGTCTGCTATGGTTTATACTGTGGAATTGCTTGGATGTTGATGTCGTATTTGTTTTATTTTGTGTCATCGTGAAGCACTAAGGTATACAAGTTGGATGTTCATAATGCATTGGAAAATTGGAATTGTATTTCTAGAACAGTAATGAGTTAGAACCACCAACTTTAGAGGAGTTTTGTTGAAGCTACCTTTCCTCCACAACTTGTGGTATGAGTTTTGAACTTCAACGAGGGTAGTTCTTTCACGAGTCCTGCCTTGTCTCTGATATGTCAGTTGATTTAAGGTTTGAAAATCACCATTTGACAATTGTTCTCATGTCCATGTTGCTGGTGCATTCATTTGGTTGCTGTGGCAAAACTCAAGAAGCCTAATAAATTAGGACACAGTTGCAGCCTTAAAATGAAATTCTATACAGCCTGCAGATGCTTTGTTTACTAGCATTTATGTCTGCTGTAGTGGCAAGAATATGATGCTTTGCATATCACTTGTTGTTAATAAGGAACAACTTTAATTTCCCCCTAATTAAATTGACTATTGTTCCTGTGAATAAGCGCTTGATCTAGAATTTGAGCTTATTCAAGTACATCTATTCGCTTATTTATACAACGTTTTTGCTTTAGAATGAATATCCCTCAAAAATCATAGTATGATATTTTGATTCGGAAAAACTTTATTATTCAGAAAATTTTAGGTTCTGGGACTTGAATAGTTGAAGATGCATGTTTTGTTAGAAATCTGCTTAGTATTTTGTTGTTGGCACAAGGCATCATGTGATATCTGTACGTAGGATTGGGCTGTCATTCAAGTTAAAGTTGATGCCACTTGTGTCATGTTGTTAAACACTAGTAACCAACTTGTTGGTGACTGCAGACCATGCTTATGATGTGTTATAAATGTATCATACTGGGTACGACCTTTGGTGAAGGGAGTGCATTTCATACTTTATGCCCCTAACTATCAACACCGTCGCCCCCTGTCCCAAATAAAATAGTTTTGAGGAAAAGAACCTTGTTGATATAGAGTTCCTTAGAAAGTTTGCGTTGATATTATCCAGCGGCTGGAGTATCTTTTTCTTCTCCTTTTCCTCTTGTAAATGTGATTATTCAGTGTTTTTTTATTTATATTAATATAGTTAATGAAAAGGCTGGGATATATGCTTGTTAATTTGCCCACGCAGAGGATAAAATTCCTGCATATCAGCCTGCTTCTGACACTCGTTTCGAACTCTTTGGGTTAACTATTGTCTGTTTGCTTTTATAGGAAGAGGAGGAAGAAGCTCTACGACAACTAAGGAAGAACTTGGTTGTCCGAGCAAAACCGATGCCAAGCTTCTACCAAGAGGGACCCCCGCCAAAGGTTGAACTTAAGAAGGTAATGTGTCTGCTGTTGTAAGGGTAAAATGCACTGATGGTTCTTAAACTTCTCATGGCATATCATCTTGGTCCGTGAACTCCGAAACCTCGTATTGGTCCTAATTAAACTTGTTTAATGTGTCACCTGATTAAAATGAACCCCAAAATACCCCAAAATCTTGGCACGTCACATTGACAATCGGAGGTTGATACCTTAGATCGGTTCGATACCTGTATGCAATTATGCAAGAAAATTATGCGCGAAACAATGATTCATCTGTTTTCCAGGTGCATATAGCATAGTTGTCCTTGTGTACCTAATTAGATAATCCAGTTTTTTTTGCAATTTTGTGAACTCAATTTTCTCCCATTTAATTCTTGCTAGATAAATGAATTTTCCTTTTGACTGACTTGTTCAACCGAACAGGACAATTTCCTCACCGAGCAAACCGGTCATGTTCCTACACCAACATTACTAGTAAATCAGTTTCAGTAATTGAAATGAGCATATGTGTATAAACAAGCAGCATTAATAAGATATTGTTACATTATTGACACTATAATTGCGCTACCTTTGAAGGTTCAATCACCTGAATTATTGTTAGCACTGTTTGCATGCTGTTGATGACACTAAATGAGTCGCAGTATAAACTTACCTGCTTTACGTGTGTAGTAGTTTCAGCCTTCGTATTGTTCTGTTCATTCTACAGGTGCCTCCAACTCGTGCCAAGTCACCAAAATTGACACGGAGAAAGAGCTGCAGTGACACCCCTCATACACCAGAGGGAGGAAATGGCAGTGCAGTTTGTTGCCGACTGCATCGCCAGAGCATTGGGAACTTGAAAGATGTTAACAGCAAAGCACAATGTTCCCCGAAGAGCTCTCCGAAGACCAGCTCAGCTACGAAATCCAGGACAACCAAAACCAGGGAAGACCTGAAGGGTGTCATGAAGAATGTGGGGAAGCCAAGCGCTGCGAATGTCGCTGTACAAACCTAACTCATGAGCCATTCTCATTCTGGTGCCATTTTTCATTTTAATTTATACATTACAAAGAGACGACCTCATGCCCCGAAGACGACAGTGTGTTTGTTGCTGGATTGTTTTTGCATTCTCCTTGTACGAACCTGGCCACCAAGACCATGTGTTGTTCCGTGTTGTAAATTATTGAGGTATTTGTAAGGGGTAACCGAGTCGGTCCTGTTAAGAACCAAGCCAGTAGTTTGATAAGCTGCTGGTGTGGCATTGTTGATGTATGGCGGCGTTCGCAGGTCATGTATTTTATCTGAGCAGTAACTTATTCTGGGCAAAGGAATTGTGTTTGTTGTTGCAAGATCTAATGTGGTTCATCTTTCAAGTATCCTTCTGGATTTGAAACTGTGCTTTAAACTCTCAAAAGTAACCAGTAACATAGAAAACGGTCCTTAAGTTTACCTTCTCATGTCTCCAAGTATCGGCTTTCTTAAAACAACATTAGAATTTCCTCTGGTTAGCAATTGTTTATCTGTCCATTTGGCGAATGACAACATTTTCCAAATCTTGTCTATGTCAATCACAAAATCAAGATTTAAATATGTATAAAAGAATTTTGAACTTGGAAGCAAGTTTTCTGCACTCGAAAGTGTGGTTGCCCAGTCGAAAGTACAGACCAGTGAGCTTTCACGTTTGTACGATTTGGTTGGCAAGGTCTGACTTTGTGCAGTTTGACACTGCGAGCTGCTATAATTTCTTGGTTTGTTAGTACTGATGTGAGCTAATTGAGGAAGCAGGATTTGCCACTTTCGCTCATTGATGCTTCACGATTTAGCAGTATTCACAAATGACAATTTTCTTTCTGTACAACTATCAGTGACGTGCAATTTGCATGCAAATCTAGCTGCTTGATGCTATGTCCAGTAACAGTTTGAAACACGTCAACAGTCGGGCAGTACAGAATTTAGAGCGTGAAATTCAAAAAAAAAAAAAAAAAGGAGGGAGTAGTTAGCAACAACTGAAAGACAGCAGCCACTGTCAGGAAGGCGGTAATAAGTTAGGCCTTTGCCATGATGATTTCGTGCATGCTTTGGTTTGGTGATCCAGTCTTCCTCTCCAATTAGTCTCTGGTTAGACATTGTCTGCACTTGCCACGCGTGCAGCCGGTAAATTGTGGAAATCGCTTTGCTTCTGATTTTACGGCTCCTTATTCTAATCTCAAAGTAAATTGACGTGCACTTACAGCAGTTCTAGAAGTTTAGATCCGCAAAGTTTGTGGCAGAAATGAAGAACATTATAATATCAAAGTCAGAGTAGATGGCTATACTGTGTGTTTCTCTGAACTTGCATGCGTTGTTTCTCTGAACTTGCACGCGAGGCACAACGGCAGAAACACCTGCTTCAGCAAGCGTGGCCTGACCAGCAACCTATGTAGTAGACATTCACATTCCTCCCTAACAGAGCGACGCTTAAGCTCAGACTCAACTAGTAGGACTGTCGTTGACAAATACGTTCGTTCTCCTTTTCAGTTTCGGGCCTTTCGGCACCAATAATAGAACAAAAATAAAATTAATATATAAATGGAACTTGTGTGCACGGCCGGGGTGCACCCATTTCCATGTTGCTTCTCAGGGGGACTTGCGGCAAACTGAAAACGACAGTCAGTCGCACACTGAGTGGACTGTCTGTGGATCATATCCAATTGTTGACAGAACCATCTGCACTTTGCGACAAACCGAACGAACGTACAGCCAAGGTCAAGTTCCAAGGCGAAACGTCTCTCCAATCTATCAACCACTCAGACGCTCTGCTACCAATTACAAGTGCGCAATTGCTTGTCAGCTCGTGTGTCGGCGTGTGTTGCATATATAGTATAAACGCTCATCACTCGTGCAACTGGAAAGAGTGTCCCCAGCTGGTTAACTTGTAAGTGTAGCTAGAGCATTGGCTTGGCTTCGTCCTGCAGCTCATCTGCCGAGTGAGTTCAGGTCGATAGCGTCGATCATGAGGCGTCTCGTGGCAGCAGCTGCCATGGTTCTCCTCCTCCTCCTCGGCTCTGCCGGAACGTCGTCGGCGATGGCGGCGCGGCGACTGGTACCGGAGAGTAACAGAGTCTCGGCAGGGCGGCAAGGCGCGGAGGCGCAGTCGTCGTCTGAGTCGACGGCTGAGAGCTCGGCCCAGCCGTCGGGATGCACCTACGGGAGCGGCCCCGGCGGCTACTGTCATCCTCCTCATTGACAGATTGGCATTTGGAAAATACACGCTAGTTTATCAGTGTGTTTGATGCGTGTCTCTGTACATATGTATGTGTAGGAAAGCTAGTAGAGAAGGTGAATTCTCTACTTTGGTAGCCATGGGAGACGCCAATTAATTGTTAACACTTGTCTCTGAATTTCTTTTGATAATTAAGACAAAATTCAGGACTCTGTTCGTTTGGAGCTTAATACAGTGTGCTGGGTCAAAATATTCTCTACAATCGTCTCGGTCGTCTTTATTCGCCAAAAATTTGCCCAGGGCAAAACTCGAAAGATCGATTGAAGGCCAAATGTACCACAAACAAAATGATTTTTTTTTGTAAAATGACAAAATTAGCCGAGACAAATAATCGCAACTAATTGTGTACGCAAAATACATAAAATCCAATTAACTGATTTTTTTTTTTTATTATTCGGATCCAATTTTTCGACTGAGACCCTTTGCGAACGAGACGGAGCGTAAAACGTCGTTCGTGATCAAATCAGTTCAGGCCCACGCGTCAGTCGGAGAAAACGGCTGGACCAGGCCCACCACTCCTTCCACTCCCCACCTGGCCCCACCACCCCCGTGCGAACTTCCACTCGAGCCCTCCATTTCCCCGAACGAGTCACCGCTCGCCCTCGCCGCCGGCGATGAGTGCGAAGCACCTCTGCGACGCCCTGGGGGCCGCCGGGTTCGACGGAGCCGACCCGCTCGACCCGGAGAGCCTGGAGTGGGCGTTCCTCCAGGGGGACGACTCCCGCCGAATGCTGGCCTGGGTCTGCGCCCGCCTCCGCCCCGCCAACGTCCTCTCCCCCACCGACCTCGAGCTGTACGGACCTCCGCACCGCCCTCCCTCGAAATTCTGTGCGATCGTTGGTGAATGCGGCGTGTGGGGTCACCTGGTGACGCACATAGTTGACTAATCTGGGGGTCGATTCGGGGTTTGGGTGCGATCATGTGATTCCGAGCTGATTTGGGTTTGGATTTTGTGTTTTTGAATTTTGATTGGAACGGGCTTCATTGGTTAGGAGGCTGGGGTGGGGTTGCGTGATGTTGTAGGTGGTTTGGCTGTGAAATTTGTAGACTAGAAGGGTTTGCATGATAAGACACACAAGTGTTGCACATGCTTTGAGAACTGTGAGAGATTAAAGGACAGAATATTATGCCATGGTACCGTCTATGATTATTGATTAGGCTTAATTACTGAAATGGTTTCGATTGTATGATTGGTTGAAAGTGAATAGAACTGCAAAAATGTGATCGTGTAACTGATACTGAACAAAGATGTATATGGAGTTGTGAAGAAATATCAACCTTAGTTTATTTTTGGCTATATCTGTTTATCCTTTTGCTCCTGAACTGTCAATGTTGGGTTTCTAATGCCTCAGAGGCTTATGCCCTTGCAACTGTTGCATTAATTGCAGGTATGAGCTGCTTGAATTGGAAGGGAAGTTATTGGAGGTATGGAGATGTTAGTTTCATCTGTTCCGTTTTTCCGTGCGATACTTGGACTGTGAATTATATGTGAGTGGCAGTGAGATTAATTAACCATCTTAGATCCTAACGCTCATACACTGCTCTCTTTTAGCTCAAATCTCTGCCCAGTGAGAGGTGTACAGTACTCCTAATAATTTGAGTGCCATTTTGCAGGGGGAGGACTTGGATTTCGCCTTTGATAGTATTTCGGCATTCTCAGATAATGGAGACAACAAGGAACAGACAGTTTTGTCGGAAGAAAGTCTCGAAGACATCCGGTATGCCATGTCATATTTGATATACAAACTGATGAACTAGCATTTTGTGCCTTTTGTTAGGCTGCATTTCCCCTTTACCTTCATATTCCCAGCACTTGCAAAATTAGCTTATGCATCTTCTCTTAAATAGATTTGTTGAGGTTTGTCTTTTCAAGAGTTTTGGCTGCATGATTATTTCGGTTGTAGGAACTACAGTTTTTTTTTTCTTCGATTTTTTCAAATGATTTGCATGGAAATTTTTCCTAGGTTGATGCTAACTCAGTAACATTTTTATCTCCAACATTGTGAGTCCGACTTCGTTTAGCTATCAGAATGTTTAGTGAGACATACAACATAGTCAACAAGTTTTCTTCATGTGAAGTTTATACTTATCCTGTTAACAGTTTGTTGTCATCTCCATTTACAAAGAATTTTACTTTTCTTCTAGAGATTCGAAGCATGCACTTAGATCTGAAGTTGATAATTTGGAAAAGCAGCTTGCATCTCTGGAATGGAAGCTTGATCTACTTACTGCGCAAGCTATGAGCATTACACAGGAAAAGAAGTCCCGTTCATCTGCTCAAACTAGAGCTAACGGACAACTTAACGGTTTAGATGAGAAACTTGCTAAAAGAAGCTTAGAGGTAACTTTTTTTTTTCCTTTTGATGAGCTACAAAACCAGTAAATCATAGTACTATACTTCGTGTTCTCTGATCAAATTTCATCAGATAACTGGAATAAACATTTCTATATTACACCACGATACTCATATCTGGCTTTAGAACCACTCATCTGTAGCCTGCTCTATGATCAATAAAACCATGAAAATCTTTGGTAATTAACCATATGAGGAATGAGAGCTGTTGATACCTAAAAAATTAGGCTCTCTTGATAAATATTGACAAAGAATAGGGTTACTGGACCGCAGATTTTTGCGCCCATTTCTCCTTTTGATTTGTTTTATGAATTTCATTACTGACTGAAGGTTTTGCTTCTTGGAATCTATTCTGGTTTCTTTAAAGAGAAGATTTTGCTCTTTGATATATTATTTGACCTTTCAAAACTTTCAGATGAATGCAGTTCTTGGAAAACTCGCTGCAACCACCCAGGAGTTGTCTTACTACCACTCAGAAGCTGGTATGCCTGTTGCCTTCCACAAATAAAAATGCAATGGATTGCATTGCTTCATTTACATGCATTTAATTTTAACTCACAGCTTGTCATATGTTTAGGCTGATTGTTTTTATATAACTATTAATCATTTGAGTGCATTGCATTTTGTTCCTTGCAGATATTGGGATCTACCTCTCTTACTGTGATTTCCAGTCTTATGTAAGAAATAATTTGGCTTGTTCCAAGGAGCTAAACAAATGGTTCTCGAAGAAGTTTGAGAAGGTGCTTTGGTTCATGATCTTGTTATTACTATATTAGCTGCACTTTTGGTCGAAAGCATGAATGTATGGTTACCAAAATCCTATGGCCATACTTCTAAATGGATATCGAATTTGGGAGGGGCACACAGCTTTTGTTCTTTGAATCGTAAGCATGGTGTTTGCGCTTTAAGTAGTTGGTCCCAGGCTCAGGGGAAAATGTGAGAGTTTTTTCTTTTAAAAAAAATGCACTGCTGACAATGCCCATAGTTGAGTCCTAAATTTTATTGAAGTGGTTGTATGAACGGAACTTAATGTTTTGCTAGGTAACTAAGGCTGCGTACTCAGTCTGTATTAAGCTACGCCTTACTGCTGAATCTGAGAAAATGATGTGCTACGGCCATAATTGTTAAAATGAACCCAAGTTCATTTTATTACGATTGTTGGACAGACATTTGTATTCTTATCAAATACTCCCCGTTTGGTTATTGATGTCGTTCCAACCAGCTCGTTTGAACTGCTGCCAGCACAATTTCGTTGTCTGTAACGACAACAAATCCCGAACGGAGGGAATAATTTTTAGTAATATCATGTATGTCATTCTGCCATACTTTCCTGAACCATTATAAATTATGTGAATACTAAATACTCCATCTGTCCTTTTATGTATGATGCTGGTTAATTCAGGTTTGACCTAATCAGCATCATATATAAAAGAACGGAGGTAGTACTAAATAAATAATCATGGTCCTGCAGATGAATAACTGGTCTTATTTGTTAAATAAAAAGTTATTGAGGCTAAATTTACTGTTAAATTATAGCCACTGTTTTACCACCTGTTTGCTGAGCAAGTTTTTCTTGTGTGTAGTAGGGACCACTCCAGCTTGTTGTCAAAGAAGAAGAGTCAAGAGGTGAGACTTGCTCCCATTTTATATCTATTACCGCAGTCTTACTCTCTTGTGCTAGCAGGAGCAATATACATTTTGTCCTCCTTTCTCTACAGGAGATTCTGTGAACTCTCACCACTTTGATGTTGAACTGAACCGAATGAATTCTGTGTAAGTATTTATTGGTCTATCAATGTCACGGTTTTATTTCTTTTTGGATTACTACTGCATATTATTGTGTCTTCTTTCTTTTTTGAATTATCTTATTTATTTTTACTATAAAATAAGTTTCATACTGTGGCTTGTTCTGAATCCAGTTTTGAAAGAAACTGGTGACATGGGGTCGATTTGTAGTCTAACTTGCTTCATCTCTACTGGGAACTAGCTGTATGTTTTTTATTTCCAGAACTCAGCTTATTGGTTTGTTCATCTTCAAATCAGCATCAACCTTAAACATCTCATACTTTGCCTGCTAGTGGAACATCCACCTGCTGCCGACCTCCCAAGTACAATCATCCATCCCTGCTGGACATCAATTACCCTTATCGTCACCAGTGTGGTCACTTTATTTTTTAAGCTGTACAGCTATTGTATTTTGATATCTTCATCAGAGTGAAAAGAATTACTCCATCTCTCCTGAAGTGGATGCTATACTGATGCTGCTATTTTTTTTTTGACAGATTTGCTAAAAGTAAGAGACAGTACATTGAAGCACAGGTAGAATATGCTAAAGAAGACGCTATCCTATCAAAGCTGAGAACTCAATTGGCATCGCAACAATCATATATTCATCAGGATACCCATTCTCTAAGGTATGTAGGTAAACATGATGACAGCTATTCGATGACAGCAGGGTAGCAGGGTAATATCCTTATTGGTTGCCCTTAAATCTTATATATATTTGTTAGACATATCAATGCCGCTATGATAGTTAATTGCTTTGTTACATAACAAATGGAATCTAACAAACCGCTGGCAACCAGCCAATTAGATAGTTAGGAGGATCTTACGTCGTATGCGTTTGTCTATTGCATGGTAGAATTGCAATGAAGTATGAAGTATGAATACATCATCTTTCTTGGATTTGGCTTTTCACTTGTACACGCTCATGTCATTGCTTCCGTATGTCTGATTTTGATGTTTCTCTGATTTCATCAAAAGGAGGAAATATTCTGAACTTGCCGAAGAACTTAAAGATCTTTCCCTTCATGTGCAGAAATACCTATCTGAGGTAATATTTTGTTTCAAGAATTTTGTTCGTTGATTGTTGTGGGCGCCCTAACAAGGATCTTTCTGGTCTCTATGGATTATTTGTTTTCTCGAGTTGCATTTCGTTTGAAACCTTGGCTTAATATTTGTGCCTGTCAAGCTTCATGTGCTTTATGACTTAATTTATAAGACGTCACAATCTCCCAGCGATATAACAAGAATGAACAGCCAAACAGTGAAGCTCAAGATTTCCCAGAAAAAAGAAACAGAAGGTCACATGCTTGTTTAGATGATTATTATGTTGAAAGTTGTGTGGCATGGATGCTCAGTGCTCTGTTGGCCATAATTTATCTTTTCCACTGCCGTCAGCTGATTCCTTGTGCCTTTTTTCTTTATCTATCTACTGTGTCTTATACTTTATTTAGAGAATTCCATTTTATTTTCTGGAGGCAGAAAATGGATAATGTTCTATTATTTTACACTATTAACGTTCTGTATATGCTGCCAAGCTTCAGACTGTTACAGGCCTGTGTGCGGATCTTGCTCAACTTGAGGGCGCAAATATTTTGCGAGGTTCGATCTTATCATGGCGCAATAAACATTCAAACCTTTTTTTGTGTTACCGAGTGAATAACATTGCATGTTCTAATTATGTCCATTTAGGAGATCACAATTTGAAGCTTATGCGCCAGGAATGCTACATAAGTCATCAGAAGAAGGTAACTTGCGGACACATTGTCCTCAAGCAATCATTTATATCACCTTATATGTGTCATCTAGATATTCTTTCTTTCACGCAGTTCATCAATTATTTGGTCAATCAGCTTGCTGCTCATCAGTTTTTGAAGATATCCTGCCTTTTTGAAAAAGGGACAAAAATATCAAGTGCCTACTCGTTTCTGAAAGCTATAGAGGTTGAACTGCAGAGCTATTTATCAGCTGTTGACGGCCGCCTGGTATTGCTAGCTGATTTTACCCATGAAGTGTTGTTTAGCTTCTTGTCATTTTTCAATTGGTATCTACTGCATGAATGTGTAGGACCGGTATCATTTGATTGATCAAGCTGCGTCTGAAATGTTTGAAGAAGGATCTGTTGATGACCGTGATTCTTTCCTCCATGCTGTGAGGGATATTCTTAGTAGTCACTCGAGTAAGCAGGCTTCACTTGCAATTTCTACAGTTGTCATCTACCATAAATCACCCTTTTCATCTAAGCAAGCAGCCTCCAGTTGCAGTTCAATCACCCTTTTCATTACCTGTAGGCTCTCAAGCAATGACACCAACATATGTTTCATCGTATGGCATGATTGAGCAAATATCAGAGCTGCAAGATGAACTTCATTATCTTCAGCATGAGCTTGAAAACGTTCTTCCACGCGAGCGAGGAAGATGCGTTGATGAAATGTGAGTTTTTGCCCAATTTTGGCCGCAACTTCTCTCTCTCTCTCTCCTGATGTTTTAAGCTTTCTTCTGTGCATTGGATATTTGACCCTCTCATGTGTTTCAGTTCAACAAACCCATAGGAAGAGTAATGTGTTATACCTATGGTCCTATCATTACATACTTTTGATCTCATTTGGCAGATGCAGAATGATCCAAACTCTTGAGCAAATTCTCTCTGTGCCCCTACCAGACGAGCAACCAAAACTGACACCATGGGTACATTTCTCTTACCATTTCTTCCTTTCCCTCTCTATCCTGATTTCATGTTTTGTCACAAGCCACTTCGCAATGTTTTACCACAGCCACTGATGCAATCGCTTGAAGAATTGGAAATTATCAGCCAACAAGTCTCTGCTTCTGTTAATGAAGTGACAATGGCTCGAGATGAGAAGGCTGAGGTATTCTCTTCTGCTTCTGCACCTGAGTTCAGAAATTATGCTTGTTCCGAATTTGCCTTGCCGTTGTTATATATGTTTAACTGTTGTTCTGCAGATGCTACAACAGCCTTCACGGAATGCGCAGCAGGGAAGACGGGTATTCGTCGATTTCTTCTGCCACCCAGGACGACTTGAGAACCAAGTCCAAGAGCTGACCTCCCGGATTAGAGCCCTCCCACAGTGATCTTGTTTCTGAATTGCGAAGAAGTTGAGTCAAGATTTTCCTCCTATCCTTAGGACAGCAGAATTTTGAGTTCTGTTTTGGTCAGTATTCGGACGACTTAGAAGTGCAGTCGTCAGCAGTTGTATATCCTCTGCGTTCTGAAACATCCTCTTCTCGTTACCGCGTATATATAAATATATCAATCACGAATTTTTAGAGGGCAGATAAGATGACACCGTGTATGCTCGGCCTTGCTGCTTAATTCATCTTTGTGACCATTCTCCTTTGCTTTCTGGAATACTTCTCCCTTGGATGCTAATTTCCCCCGTTGGAAGCAAATTTTCTTTTTTGGGAGTGCAAGACTTTATGAAAGTTTATATGAAGGTTAAACCAACGACACGATTGTGGTGATTTCATAAATCTCAAGATGGGACAACTCAGTATCTCGTTTGATAAAGTGATGAATACTTGTGCGTGTATGTGAGCGTTTATGTATTGCAAAAAAACAAAAATTAGAGAAAATAAAAACAAACGAAAACCTAGAAAATACTAACAAGCTGAGATTTCTACAACAGAATAACAAATTTTCTCGAAAATTTCCGTAACAGATACCTAGAGCAATTTGCTGCTCCATTTTATCCGACACACATAGGCCGGGTGCACGGGTCCACGGACGAACCGGATCAAGAAAGCGACCGGTGTACCGTACAACCGCTTCACGCAAAGACGCCCCTGCTCTCCGATCTGTACCAACACTTCCACCACCACGGTTCAGCTTTCGCGGCAGTACAGTGCATCTTACTCTTACGCAGATCCGGCCGGCAGTTCGTCGGCGGCGCCATTTACCCGTCCTCCTCCGGCCCTGGGACGGGACCCCTCGTCGCCCCTACTCCTCGCGGATCCGCCGTCTTTCAAGGATGGTAACGCACTCGTTCTTGCCCATCCGTCCCTGCATTTGCCCTCTTCTTGGACTAGCAAAATCGTTTCGCTTTTAGCTTCTGCAGCATGGTGCGAGGTGTGCTCCAGTGTTGTTTATTCGTAGCTGTTGCCTTGGATGAGAGGCATGTTGGTTCCGTTGTGAGCTTTGGTGCAGCATAGATGCTTAGACTTGGTTGTCGGTGAGTCAGTGGCTCGATGCTAATGACCAAATGCAGTATTGACTCTCTAGTTAAGAATCCTGCTCAGGATTCTGTAATTTTAAACCAAATAGTCGTCTGCTAGTTAGTGTATGAAAAATCTGCAATGTGTGAGTATAAATTGGTAAAAACGAATTCAAGCAATTGAATTGTTAAATATCTGCTTTTCTCTAGATATCAGTACTTTCTGCTTTAAGTTTTCAATTCTTGTTGTACAAAACTTTTGTTTCTCACTGTAAACCTGTAGCCGTTGAAGAGGCAGATAGTTATCTCCATGACGGTACAGCATGTTTATGCTACAATTTTACCTCGCAGTATGATGGTTATGGTGGTCTACTGTTATGGTCTTTGTAGGATCGAGAAGCTAAGAAAGAAGCATTCAGGAAATACCTTGAATCCAGTGGTGTGCTCGATACTCTCACGAAAGGTTTGCGGTTCATCCCTTGTGTATATATTACCAAATCACTTTAATTATGTGGCTGTCTAGTTACTTTCACTTCTCATCTTTCAGTTCTCGTTGCACTGTATGAGGAGAACGACAAGCCTTCTTCTGCAGTCGAGTAAGTTTACTTGGCTTGTGTCATGTGTGCTAAGCGATCCTATCTAGAGGATGGATGACACATGATTGTGATTGTCTTTGCTATTTATACATGAAATGGAAATTTTGGTCTAATGATCCTTGATTTTCTTACCGATTTTCCTTTTCCAAAATTTACATGAGCCAAGCCCTTTTGGATTGTTTCATGTTATAACTAACATTCTCATTTGTCCCAGATTTGTACAGCAGAAGTTGGGCGGTCCATCGATTTCTGACTATGAAAAGCTCAAGGCTGAGAAGTTAGATTTGCAATTGAAATATAATGAGCTTTTAGATACCCACAAGGAAACATGTAGACAGGTAAACCATGTTCCTGTTTTGGCAAAGCATGCTATGCTACTTTGTCTGTTTTCATGCTGTTTCACATTTCCAATGCTTGGTGTGACCTAGGGTTACAACTCTCATGTAATTCTTTCTTGTACAAAAATTGAATCACGGAGGGAGTATTATATATGTGTGGTGTTCTTAAATTTAGAAGATTCGATGCCTTCTGGACTAGAAAAAAGAAAGAAAAATTAAATTTATGAGGGGATGGCATTCGTCATCCAGACTGACTCTGTTTACGGTTCGATCATTTTTTTTTTGAAATCTAACCGAACCTTACAAATAAAGAATTGTTGAAATTGGAAGTCATATTTAATCAGTTAATCTCTACCTCTCTTTTCCTTTTTGTGCAGCTGGAGGAACTTAAGAGCATGAAGTACGGTGCACCATGGAACTGAAACAACGGTTGCTGACATTGTAGTTGTGTCGTGAATTAATGTACTCTTACACATCTGTATGAATCGCCGCTGAGTTGTATAAAATCGAAACACCCCATGCTAAGTTATTTACGTATCCAATTTTATTTGTATCGATCCATTTCACCATTTGGATATGAGAACGCTAGTCCACTCGAGCAGCAGGTGGGATGAAGAGGGAGACTGTCTTGGGGACTTGGATTTTCTCAGCATCCCTACATATGAACTGTAGATTTGGATATGCCAAGGATGGGATTTGGCATGTAACGAAACAATGCGCATCAGGATTGCTGGGATTACAACCTACTCAAAGAAATCCCTGATGATATTTCTTAAGCGGAGGTACAACATATTGCTGGAAAGCATATGAATCTCTCAAAACTGCAGAGTAGCAGATCGATGTACACGGTAGTGACTTTCATCTTGAATTTCTGTTTGATTGATTGTGTTTAGAGTTGAGTGAAATAACGGTTCTCAAGGAAGCCGAAGAACATTGTGTTTCCCTGTGGGGGATGCTTCAAGATCCGTGCCGGGTGATCGGACGGCCCGTTGTGAATCTTCTCCGGCACGGAGAGCTCTCCGCCTCTCCACAGAAATGTATTTTTTGCAGTTCGCCCCCCTCAAACAGTCAAAACTCCTCCTCCTCTGGCAATGCTATGCCGCCGCCCGTCTTCGCCTCTGCCGCCGCCGCCCGCTTCGCCGCCCTCTGGGTCGTCGACGCCCTCGCCGGCGATGAGACCCTCGACTTCGCCGTCCTCAAGGGTAAGCGTCCGCGCCACTAAGATCCTCCTCCGTTCGCCTCCACGCCCTTCGTTCTCTCACCTAGGGTGGTTAACGGTATGAATCCTGCAGCGCTGGTGGGCGCCTTGCCGGAGTGCCTCACGGGCGCCCCCGAGGCCACGCGGGAGCGGGTGGCGCTCCGGTGCCTGCAGGAGGTCGCCTCCTTATCCTCGAAGGGGGACGCCGCGGCGACGGCGGGGGTGCTTAGGATTGAGGCCGCCCGCTCCTGCGAGGATGTGCTGTTGGAGCTCGTCGGACAGGTGCGTATTACCTCGTGTGACCGTATGCAATGTCGCGGTGCTGATTCCCTTTTCGTTTATGTCAATCAGTGGCATTGGTTTCTGTTCATTTGGATAGGTGTCATCAGGCCACTTGGGAAATATTTGGTTCAAGGATTAGTGGGTAGTTACTGTTAGCCTTCTCTGTGGTGATGTGGTTGTATTGTGTAGGATTGGTCAATCGAAGAACTGTAGTAGTAGAGTATCACGTGTCGGAGCAAGGAAATTTCCCGACACTAGCAAATGTGGGTCACTGTGACATTTTGTTGAAACTCAGAAAACAAAGGAATGAGATAATTCATGGGAATTAATACCGTGATAGAAGCAGGGAGTTTCTTTTCCAATAATTTGTTAGATGTTTATTTTCCAGATAGTTCTGTTGTGTTCAGTGTGTTGAATTGTGGCGTAAGCCTGCTTCTACCTTTAGCAGATCACTAGTCCAATATTCTATTCTGTGCATTATTCATGACTGGAACATGCTAGTAATTGAGCGGATGCATGCTGATGAAATGGTACTTGATGCTTCCCTTAGTTGATTCGTAAAACAAACTACCTGCTTCCTCTTGTGAAGACCTGCGGATTGTTTGGTCCCTGTCACCAATTGTTCTGTAAAGGTTATGGCTGTCATGGCATATTCTGCTACTACACTTCTGCCGATTTGATTCAGTTTCCAAAAGATGGACTGTCTTGGAGCACTAACTTTTTTCAGAGAGTGTCATCTTGGTTGCCATTTCACATAAAAGTGTCTATGCACCTCTAGGTTCTATATTTCTATTTATCAGTGCTTATTGGTACTTCTTTGTGTGTTAAGTGAATAGATTTTTAACACTGAAAAAGACACTGCTATTTTATTGTTATCGAGCCCTTATCAACTTTCAGATGATTTGTGGTTGTGTTACATGATTATAAAATCTGCAGGTAGGAAGTTCAGGAACTTTGGATAAGGATATGCTTCCACCCTTCAGTGAAGACATCCAAAACATTATCTGCATGAAGAAACCTACGTTACCAGAAACTTCATTTGACTTGGTAAGTCAAAGAGCTGTTGTCAAAATATTAGTAGACAATACCAAAATAACTATTAAAAGTTTTGTTTGCTCTTCAGCTCAAAGAGGTTGACCCAGAGATCGCGTCTATGGTTTCACCATCCCAATTGGAGCAGAATGGCACAAGCCAAAATGACAATGATCAGTCCTTGTGCAGCAGCCATGATCATGTAAATATAGAGACAGACAATGTTGAGTTTCAGCAAGAGACTTCAGCAAATTTACTTGATGAAACAGAATCCAGAAATATGGAAAACCAACCACACACATCTTGTGATCATCTGCAAGAGATGCAGATGCTGTTGGTGACAGGCCTCCAGAGAACAGTCCAGCTGTGGTTGAGAATGAGCCACTTGGAGCCGTGCATGCTTCAGCTGGCTGCGATGCGGCTTTGCATGGAAGCAATACTGAACCTTTGTCAAAGAAGGATACAGAGGTTCATGCTGCAATGGTTCAACCTCAATCTCCCAGGGAACATTCTCCAAATCCACCACCTCACCATAACGACGGAGAGAGGTTGCATGATGATGGTGTCAGTGATCAGTCCTTGAAGGATCCCAGCCATGAAGGGATGGACACGCATGCTCTGCAGCTCCAGATTTTGACAGAAACAGTGGCGCCTTACCAACAAATGCAGCTGAACCTGGGCACGTGCCTGAGTTTGTTACTCAAGAGGATACAACTGTGATCTCGCAACCTCACAGCAGCAAAACTGATCCGAATGCTCTGCAACCTGAGAGTGGAGAGAAAGTAAATCAAATCTGGATGATGTCAGTGCAAGTATTCAGCCAGTGGGGAAAGTTCATGTTCATGAGAAGACGACTATGCAAACTACTAGTGTGGTACCTCCTGTCCGCTGCAATGATGCAATTCAAGGAGATCGATCTGAAACCAACTATCTGCCAGGGAATGCTACCGAGCATACTGCAGTGTTTGAGGAGCAGAATGGTGACAAATCTCATAGAGAATTCAGTGGCGCGGACAAAGTTGATCATGCTCTACATGATGATGCCAGCATCTTAGAAAAAATACTGTCCACGGTGGGCTGAATGTGCAGGGTGCCCCATTGTCTCAAAACTGCAACTCAGTCTTGCATGATAAAATTTCAGAAGCCAATAATTCACGTGAGCAGAATACTGGAAAGAGCAGGGCTGACGTTCAGAAAAACAGCTGCAGTACTTCTGTTCCAAATCCCGTTCAGCATGGCAATGGGACAAGCAATGAATGCATCAAACAGGACAAATCTTGGGGATACCTCTGCGGGAATACCACATGTCTCTTCCTCATATGATAGTCTCCCTGGCATTGCTGCCGCTGGCCTTCTGTCGATGACTAGCAAAATGCCGTTTTGCCCGGGGATCAAGACATCAATGATTCTCTTGAGGGCTTGTCACAACAAGATTTGTGCATAAAATGTGGTAAAAGTGGCCATCTGCTGAAATGTAGTGGCTGCTTGTTAGCCGCTCATAATAGTTGTTTTGGTTCGTCGATGACATTTCAAGAGACCGGCCTGTTCTACTGCCCAGTATGCTTCTATACGAAAGCAACTGAAGCATATCAAAAGGCAAGGAAGACATATTGTGAAGCTAGGAAAAACCTTGCTACTTTCCTTGGCACAACGCAAGCGATCAGCCAACCCGATGAGCAACAAACTGGAGTTCTGCCAACAGCTCCCAACAGAGAGGGTCAATCCAACGCGTCTGATACATCAAAAAGGAAAAATATCCATCAAAATGAAGCAGAAGCAGCTAACCTCGCTCATCAAGACAAAGAGCCTGATCATCAGAGGAAGAAGCAGAAAATTTATGCTACAGAAAATGGTTATCCTGAGGAAAGAGTCACTGAGAAGACATCCCTTGTTCAAAATTCTAATATTGCGACGATGAGTAAACATTCTATGCTCAAGAATAATAGTAGCAATAAAGTTCAGGATGCAGAGCGACAGCAGCAGAGGGAGAGCAAAGAACCTGGTAATAGCAGTTCATCCCATGAAACACGAAGTTCATCTCAAAACAGATGTGGTCCTCCTGCAAATCAAGAAGTTGAGGCTGACAAAGAGGATGGTCCTACAAAGTCCCACCAATCTAATGATTCTGATGAAATAGAAGCTTCATCTTCAAATGACTCCAGCAAGCGATCATCACCCCCTTGGCGCAAGATGAGACACAGAAAATCGAAAGTACGAGAAAAGGAGAAAATGGTATCAAGTGATTCTAGAAAAACTACTACGCGGCAGGATCAACATATGTCTTCTCCATCAAGAAAAAGAAGTTATGCTACACACAAGCGCTAGTAAGTGTTACCAGTGGAGTTTCTTTGCCTTTTCTTTCCCTAACGTTATTCTTGCTGCTTTCATATGGTCAAAAGTAACTGATTTTCTTTCTTTGGATTAACTACACATGACTGCGGACCGCATTAATTTATAATCGAATGATATTGAGAGTGTTAGTTTAGATGCAATAAATAAATTTCTATCACGAATGTCAGTGTGATAGGGCAGGATAGGGCATTTAGTGAGTTCCAGTGCTCCCATGTTTAACAATGGTATTGCTCTTGCTAAAATAACTTCCATCATCTCTTTGCTAATGTTATGGTGCTGCGGATGTCATTGAATGTCATCTTAATTCGTGCATGGCTTTCAGAGTTTCAGATGGAACTTTTTAGGTACCTCTGGATGGTTCTACTGCATTTTTGTTAGGATTATGATGTTAGTTGAGACTTAACTTAAATGAGGTTCTTCCTCATCATAGTTTGTTATGATTAAGCAGTGTAGAATTGCACACATGCTGCTGATGCTGTGGATGTCATTGGCATTTCAGTATCAGTTTGTAATTTCACACAGAGCATGAGGTTTTGTCTACCCTATTTTGAAATTTTCTTGCTAGTACTAGTTAGCAGTATTCCATATGCGGTTGCTGTCCTGCAAGAAGTAGGCAATGCAGATTCAGATGTTAATTCGGTATACCCTTGATCTTCCGTCCATGATGTGGGGGAAATTCGGAACACCTGCAACTCAGCCCCATGCATGTGGCACCATGATTTAAAACGAATGAAATTTCCTTCCTCTCCAGCGCTAGCAGCATGGGCCATCCAGTACCAAGATCTGTTTTGATGGTAGTGGTTAGCTTGGACACTAACAAGTTGGACTTCATACTAACAGTGATTGCCTGGAATGATCTGCTTTCATGCTCTCCATTTATTCTTGCAAATTTCGTTTCTTAAAATGTTGGAGTACCATTTTATGGTGTCTGCTTTGTTATTCCAAGTACTGAGAACCTGAATCTTGCAGTTCCAATCCCATTGCACCTACTTGGAGGCGCTCGAAGCTCTGTTGGACAGAAGAAGAGGAAACAACTTTGAAGGTAATCGTATACTTCATTCAGCTCTAAATTACCTGTGCTGAACTTTAGGTGTTGTGAGGCTAGTTTTGAAAATGATTGTGTGGTTGCATGGCCTATATATTTATATAGCTTTCACTTTGCTGATCAGGAAGCTATGGCAAAATTCGCCCCCAAGGACGATGGCCCTATTCCATGGGTTCAGATACTAGAATATGGCAGGGACGTGTTTCACAGGACACGCCTCCCATCCGACTTGAGGGTCAAGTGGAGGAACATTGTGAAGAAAGGAGGCTTTTGACACTGAGGCTCACGTATAAAGAGCAGCTGTTGTGTCATTTTAGTCTAATCCTTCATCCTTTGCGAGCCCGTCTGTTGCCATCCCCTATGTAGAATGTGGATATTTCTGCACTCTATCTACTCACCGCTAGTTGGAATTAATGTGAATTTTGCAAACAATGTTCATGCTGCTGAATGTGAAATATGTGCAGCACTAATCTTCTGGCAAGTAGCAGGTAGGAATGTAAATTCTTCAAGCAATGATGTTAATTCATGCCAAAGTTGGAACATACAATGCAGCGTGAACCATCTGGTAACTATCTCTGTTGTGGAATGCTATGCTCTTTGATTTGTCGACAACAATGTGAGCACACAGTCTATGAGCTAGTGAGTCGAATATCTGGAACTTTTGTAATTAAATTATTGGATGGTACAATGTTCTACCCGTTACATGTTAGTAATTGTCAGAAAGGTTTCTGCAAAAATTACGGAGTACAGGATGAAGTCAATCCAATGTTAACCAGGTTTGAGAATTCTTAAGACTTCAGCGTTCAAGCGCGAAGGCTAGGTTTGAGAATTCTTAAGACTCCAGCGTTCAAGCGCGAAGGCACATGCTAATGTTGGTTGATTCCGGTGATACTGGATGTTGGCGACTGGTTTCTGGTGCCGCTACGCTTTTGGTCATGGGCATATGCAGTTTCTTACACACAAGCGAAATGGCCTTCCTGCATCTAACATCGAATCGAAGGAGTCATTTCGTTGTTTGGGAGGAGGCTTCAGGCGGAGCATGTGTCGATGGCGCCATGGCAGTGTGTCTCTCAAACTTCACCTCCCCTTCATCTTGTTCGTAACTTGCCGTGTACCTCGGCAGGCAGGCAGGCAGGGTGGCCTTTACGCGTGCCGTGGAAGATGGAATCCCAGTGAGGCCGTGACATGCACTGCACTCCTTGCGTCGGTGGTTGGGATTTGCGTATCGCAAGTAGAGTAGCAGCAACGGACGGAACAGTTATGGGCTGCAGTAAAACCAAGGATGGATCCAGGGCCGGTGGTCACCACCAGGAAAAGTCATGGCAGCCTGCTTCGCTGATCCGCTCAAAAAAAAAAAAAGAAAAAAAAAGGCATGCGTGCTGCTGCAGTAAAGATGGGCGGCAACGGTAAACCCCAAAGCCGGGACCACCAGGCAGTCACCCACCCAGACTCGCAACGGTGACGCGCGCGGGAACTCTCCGCCGGCAAGGACGAATGGGCGGGCGCTTGTCCCTCTCCGGCCACTAGTAGAGGAAGGGGTACGAGTGACCACGTCCAGGTCCAAAACTTCATCGGTCAAGACAAAATTTTTTGGTGGAGTATTGCTACAGTAGATTGTATCTTAATCCGACAAGGAATATGTGGAGTGCCACGTCTTGGGCTGCTGTTTATATTTTGTGGCTTTTGCTCCGAGTACCTACGTGATGAAGCGTCGACGACGGGACAAGAACAGATAGATGCAACGCAGAGGGCACGCAAAGAATATTCAGTCATCCACTCTGTGTGTGTGCGCGCGCGCTTTTGGTGGAGTACATCTCATCCGTCGATCGATCGATGGCTGCGAACACGCTGATATTTTTCACGCAGGAAAGGAATCGACAACGGGAGGAATCCACTCTGTGTGTGTTTGTGCTTTTGGTGGAGTACTGTACATATATCATCCGTCGATCGATCGATGGTTGCGAACACGCTGATATTTTTCACGCAGGAAAGGGAAAGGAAGCAACAACGGGAGGGACCTGCACTGCAGACTTTGTTCTGCTCCCAGCCGCAGAACGTGGTGGACATGGACGGGGCAGGGCAGGGTAAGAATGATTCGCCAACCGACTACGCGGCGACGAAAAACTCTGCGCTGGGAGGTGGGAGCAAAGAAAACAAAGAAGAAAGCGGCTTGAAGACGAATGCACGACGAGATAGAGATACAGGCAGACGGCGGTAGTGGATCTCTTCCGTAAAGCAAAGGTCTCGAGCGGATCGAGAGCAGCATTTCTGGGTGCTCTGGAAAATTGGAGGCGTATCTAGCCGTGGCACCGGTTAAAGACTGAGAACGCTGCGATCGAGTGGATCACACAAATCGATTGGAGCAGCGCGACGACCACCATTGCAAAACGAATCTAGTACTATGAGGCACGGATAAAAATCTAACAGTAATGAATCTCTGCCGTCATCAATCATTAATTACTTTTTTTGCGAGGAATCATCAACTCTTAAATTCCTCCATAAACAATCAGTTCACGCAATAACATGATGGTATATTCGTATAGTATACTCTCTCTTTTTTTTTTTGTTTTGAAGCCATTCATATAGTATACTCTCCGTTACCCGCTGCCCCGTCATCCATCGGTGGGTCACGGGCGAACGAGTGTCACAGATAAATCAAACAATCTCTAACTGGAACTCGTGCAAATTCGATTGCTTAATTAATTTACCGGATGAGATCGTCCAAGCCATTCTCACGCCCCTCTAATCCCCAGGTCGAGAGGAAAAGGCTCGCATGGTGACGGACAGAATTGTCCTGGCTACCTCGATCGGTTTATGGATAGGACAGTCCATACGTCGGGCAACGTCACGATGCAATCCAAGCTTTCGACGATACATACAGTACGTACTAGGACTGCACCGTCACCGATCGGTCACGGACGACCATGAACCACTATACTCTCCGTGCGTGTGTGGTGTGGTGAGCAGCAGCAGCAGCGCAGGGATAGCGACCAGATTCTTGTCCGAAGCTGCCGGACGGGGTACGTCCTCTCAGCCAGCCGCAGAACGAATTCTTCTCGCCATGGAAATAGTAGACCTCCAAAACAAGAAAATGACACTAGAGTAGTAGCACGCACGCACTAGAAAGTGTTGGTCACGGGATGGAGACTCTCCACACCACAGCCTGCTGCCCTGGTAGTCAGTACGTACCACTCCAACAAACACGCGGCTTACTTTTTGAGCGGTAAGCTGGGTGAGCCACGGAGGGGTCCGTCCCTGTCACTTTTTGATGATTTATCAGGTGCTTCTCCCGCTCTCTTCGATTGCCGCCTTCCTTCCGTCACGCCGCGCGCCACTGTTGGTTGGTTCCATGGAACTTACTTCCGTGACATGCACTGCACTCCCATTTTTCCCATGTGGTGCAGTGGTTAAGATCGGAAAATATTCTTGCCAACCAGATGGGATCGTGAAAAATTCTATTTTAAAAGTTTTGAAAAATTACAAAACTTTCTTTGTGTACGTGAAGAGGGCAAGATGAGAAACATGCACACAAAAATTCAGATCCAAACACAACTTCAATTAAAAGATAAAAAAAATAAAAAATCATGGTAGAAGAGGACAACAATACTACTATACAACTAAGGTTTTAGTAATTTCACTGAATTTGTGGTTTGCGCTGCGTATTCCTCCCTATAGTTTTCCGTGTGGAGACCCGATTTGGGGGTGGGAGCATTCTCCCCCCGGATGCCCGAAACACTAACGGGTCGGAGACGAGGTTTAAATTTCCCCTGCGGGCGGGCTGGACGGGGCCGGGAGGGGAGAGTTTTTTTGTATTTTTTGATCTTTCTTTAAAACTATTTTTAGATCTAGACTGTCAGAAAAACTATTTTCAAATTTGACCTCTGTTATTCGCGCCAGAGAAACTGGCGCGATGGGTTGGCGCTGGTGCCAGGAGGTCAGCGCCGGTAGCGCCAGAGAAATTACTTGATGTTTTTAACTTTTGGAGATCATGTTTGACCGCTCGTCTTATTCAAAAACTTTATGCAAATATTAAAACAAATATGCTTAAAATATCTCCAATGATAAAATAAATCATAATAAGATAAATGGTATTTGCACAAAATTTTTGAATAAGACGAGCAGTCAAACGTGATTTTCAAAAGTCAAAAACGTCAAGTAATTTGAAATGAAATTAGTATTTTCCATAGAGCAGCCATCACACGCAGCGCCGAGATAGGACCTCGCTGCATGGAAAATCCACTCTGCTCCTCCTGCTTGCAATACAAAGTCGGCGCGGCGCGGTAAAGAAAGATAGAGCAGCCAACGCGCATTGCGGCGCAACGGTCAGGCTACGGTGCTGGATACTCCCTCCGTCTCTAAATAGCTGTCTTTCTCGCTTCCCGAGAAATGAATCCAATCAATTTTATATTAAAATATATTAATATTTATAGTACATAATTAGTATCATTGGAAAGCTCTTTTAGTCTAGTTTTTTAACAAATTTATTTGGAGACATAAATGTTGCACGTATTTTTTACAAAGTGAGTCAAACTTGTGGCACGCATACCAACAGCGACATCTAATAAGGGATAGAGGGAGTACAGCAGCAGCATCTCTAGCTGGAGTAGGTGCATGTACGCGCGTGCGGGGACCCTCCGCCGTCCAGCTAGCTTTTCCCGACAGCTCTTGTTCCTAGGGGAGTAGTACTACTGCTGTCGCCCCGTCCAGATGCGATTAACAGCGTCGGCTCACATCAACCAAGTGGACTAATAAATATAAATGATTCCAATTACTAGCAGTAAAGGATGCAACGAATATGCCCTGCCCTGCTGTTGTGGTGCTGTTTGCCTCTTGCTTGCTTGCTTGGACAATGTTCATGAATCCATGTACCGGCCACGGTCCACCCACCCCTCCCGGACCGGAGAAGAAGAAAGACGCAACGCAACGCATATGTGCCCTCTAATCCATTTCTCAACCCGTAATCAAATTGCCACACCAAACGTCAAACGTCCCACTTTTTCCCCCTACCACCGAGAATCAAACGGGCTGCGGAAAATCAACGCAGGCAGGCAGCCAGTCGCCGCGTCTGCTCCCAGCCGCAGAAAGTGAGCACGACGAGTTTTCAATTTCCACCCGTGAAGAAAGGCCAAATTAAAAAATATTCGGCGACTCACTACGCACGCACGCGGCGACGAGAAACGCCGCGGAAAGCAGGCGGGAGCGCATCGTGCACTGAGAGCAAGGCCAACGGTGGTCGAATCGACCACTACGTGAGTAAAAAATCTATATAGAAGAGAGAGGAAAGGGAGCTTGTCGACGCTGCCCGCGACGGTCGCGTCTGACGCTCGTAGGACCCTCCACTCACTCAGCCTCTCACGCATGCTGCTGAGCACTCAGAATGGGACCCAGGAGAAGGCGTTTAATTGGCGCCGCGTTGGATGAATTGGTCGCGTGCCTCGGCGCAGCATCGGCGCAACTTGTCTCGCATTGGCCTTGCTCTGATGAAAGAAAAACGAACGAGCAGAGTTTCGCGATGGGATGGGATCCCTGCAGCCTCAAACAAATCGCCTGCTTTTCTTTCTTTGCAGGGCGAGGCGCACTGTTCCATTCATCAGAGCCATCCCTTTCTTCTTGACGCAAGCAAGCAAGCAAGACAACCTAGGATCTCGTTCGATTTGGTGGGGCACATCAAATCCGTGGCCACCAACAATGCTGTTTTGACTTTCGTAGTGCGCCGCGAATGAAATTCATGCCCAACCTCTTCCCCTCCGCTCCGCTCGGAACATGCGGACAAGCAAGGAATCCACGCCTTTTTTATTTGTTCAAACAAATCAAACCAATCGAAGAACGAATCGAGCAATTAATAATAAAAAAAGAAAGAATCTCTCTCGTCATGAATTGACTCGAAACTTGCTTGCAAGTTTAATAATCAGTCCATTCAGGAAACAATCAATCTCCCGGTCGGCCTACGTACGTTGAGACCGAAACGAAATTTTTTAAAAAAAACATGAGAAACGATAACATAGATTGCAGCTCCTCCTCCTCCAGGAATACTAGTTCATCATGAGCCTAGACGGCTAGACGACGGCGTAGAGGATGATCTCCTCGGCGCCGAACCCCTGCTGCTGCTGCTGCATCATCTTCGCGGCGGCGGCCTCGCCGTTGCGGTCGCCGCCGGCGGCGGTCGGAGCCCCGGCGGGCGGGTGGTAGTAGAGGCGCGCCGTCTGCGGGCAGTGGGAGTGGAACCGGGCCGCGATGCGCACCCCCATGTCCAGCAGCTCCACGTACTTGCCCATCTCCTCCTTTCTTCTTCTTCTCCTTCTCTTCCTGCAACAACTGCTAATCTCAGGCTCCTCCTCCTCCTCCTCTTCGCGAGCAGGAAGAAGAACCGGATGCGAGCAGGAGAGAGAAGGCGGCTAATCGATTTGATTTGCAGGCGGAGGATTTGGGTGCTGGGAGCTACTGATGATGCCTTTTTTCGTGGAAGGAGGTGTCCCAAGAACAGGGCGCGGCCATGGGATGGCGGAACAGGGCTGCGCTCGTTCTTGGGGAAGACGAGGAGGGACGCCCCGGCTGCTTTATACCCGCGGCCGGGGGGAGGGCCAACCAGGGGAGGGAGAAACAGACAATTAATTAATTAGTTAATTAATTCTTGAGCTGGAGATTTCCTTGCGCGTTTGGGTTTGGTTCGGGCTGGCGGCAGTTGGGTTTCCGCGCTTGCTTGGCAACACCGCGTGGAACAGGGGGGAAGCTTCGCTTAAAATAGGAGCTTTGCCTAATTCTCATGTTTCAAGCCTTCTTTTTTTTAATGGAAAATAAGACTTTTCTTATTCCGTACGCAAAATGTATTTTCCATTTTTAAGGATACGAAATCTTTTCCAACCGTGTTTACCGTGATGCTTATATTTTTCCCTTTTCATGACGAAAACAACAGCGCTCCCGCTGTTTGCATGAATGCATTCCATACAAACAGAGTGTTTCGTAGTAGTACTGTCTTTTGGCACGGGTGCACTACTCTTCGTGTCTTTTCTTCCTTCGTCCTACAGCTAACTGTCTAACTCCTTGTCATCTCTCGTGATTATGACATATACTACATGCTACTATGCGGCAATAAAATTTCCCATTACAAAAGATGATCTTCCTTATAACTTTTTTAATATATAATGCCCAATTGTCATTACCAATAGTTTTGGTTAGGCAGATGTCATGTAAATGGGATGGTGAGGGATAGGATACTATGTCATTAATTATTTTGCTGAAGATTTGATCACATCCTTGTGATAGGAAGTGCTCCACCGAACCAACCGAGGAAAAAAAGAGGTGATTTTGAGGTTTCAAGTCTCTCTTCGGGAAGAAAACTTTGTCACTGATTTTACTTTAGTTTTCGGTGAGCTAATCCTTTTACAAGTATGCTTTTCGCGATTTTTTTTTTCTGAGCAAAGAAAACGACAACGATATGTGTGGAGTGTTTCTTTCGAATGGTTGCTCCTCGTCCTTTCTTTACTTCATTCGTCGTGAACCTAACCGTCACCTCCATGTCATCTCTAGTGATCGTGGCTCGGCATGCGGCGATGAAATTGCCCGTTCCATAAAGGTACCACCTAATAGACTCATTTTAGTTCCAGTGATGCCAAATTGTCAATGTTTGAGAGGATATCATGTGGACCGGAGTTATTTGCAAAGATAGATTATTTTGTTTGCTTTAGCACGCAAGTGTGCTATCCTTCCCGATTAATACCTATTCCCAATTTGTTTTCCTGTTTTTTGTGCTTGTACACTTGGTAGAACCACGTGCTTGTGGTAGGAAATGCTCCACCGAACCAACCGAAAAAAGGAGGTGATTTACGTGGTATGTTATCACCTCTTTTGCATTCCAAACAAAGAAAGCGATGGTGGTATGTGTGGAGTGTTTCTTTTGCACGGTCGGTTTAATCTTGTCCTCTCTCTACTTCATTCGTTATGAACCTACGTATCCGTCGTTTCTAGTGACCATGATGACATGTGGTGCGGCATGGGACGACGAAATCAAGGTACCACCTGCCTCATAGACTCCTTTTAGTCCGAGTGATGCCAAATTTGTCAATGTTTGATGAGACGATAGTATGTTGTCCGGCGCTATTGGAAAAGGTAGAGTAGTAGTACTAGTTTGTTTGCTTCCTGATTAATTAATATCCAATTCTCATTCGCAAAAAAAAAAAATTAATATCCAATTCTCATTCTTTTCCCTGTTTGTTTTGCTATGACTGGCATGCTGTGGCAAAATCGCCTGCTGAAAAAGAAAGCACTAGTTCTTCAGCCATTCTCAAATTAAGAGCAACGCCTTGGTAATCACACAACCCTGATGTCTTGTGAAACTGATGGATCTGCTGCACGAACTGCTGCCGCGTCCCGCTCCCTTGCGTTTGCTTGAGGGATCAACAAAAAGCTAGGCTCCCGTCTTCCCGGGTCAGCCAGTAGGTGACGAACCGGTCCGGATGACGACTCCCTCTTCCTTGGCTTCCCCCCGCTTGCTTCTTCCGCTTTTGCCTGCCCAGCTACAGCCTCACCCAGATCACACCGCGGCTGCTGCTGCTGCTTTTTTTTTTCTTTTTTTTTCACCACCTATTTCTTGTCGTCAATCGATCGCGTTTCTTCAATGGACGCGTAGCCGCGTCGGTCGGTCCACCAGAAAAATCCGCGCGCGCCTGGGGGATTCCGTTCACACGCGACGTGTCCGGTGTCTCTCCGCCGTCCGTCCGTTCCGTTGGTCCATCCATGTGCGGATAGCGAGAATTTTCAGACCTCTGACCCTGTCCTCGTGAATTATTTCTTGATTGATGAGAGTTATTACTCTAGGAAGGAGTCCAACGCGTTTGGTTCATCGTTTCGTTTCTTCGTTTTTTAAAGTTTTTTTTTATAGGTCTTCGTTGCATAAGTTATTCTGCCTGCGTGCGTACGACCCACCCACCGGGAGATCGATCATCCCTGCGTGAGGTCCCGGGAGGCCGGAGCATGGGCTTCATTTGATAGTCTCGATGGGCCATGCCACATCTTCCCATCACCCACCGACGTCGGGCAGCAGGAACTAAAACAGCACGGCACCCCGCCGGCCGTCGCAGCTGAGTTACAAGGATTCTTGTTTCACGAAAACATCATTCTGGGTTTCCACAGTGGAGTAATGCGCAAGTGGACGGGCATCGTTGGATATCAATCCAAGGTCTTCTTACTGTATACAGTAGTTGCTTTGTCCCTTTTGCATCGCACTGGAAATTTCCCTCCAGTTTGTTTCGTGCCACCTTCTTGAAAACGGGCTTCATATTGAGATCAACCCACGCGATATGGCCTAATGATTGCGGCCCATTTTCCAGAGAGATCTCTTCTCCAGATCAGGCAGGCTCACACTCGTTGGGCCGCCGTCGGGGGCTCGTCTCTCATTCGGGCCATCGCTTCGTTCCCTTTATAGTCCAAGCCACTTTTGTTTTGTTTGAGCGGTATTTCCGAAGTCACTTGTGATTTGTGAATGATACCTTGCTCAGTTGCTCCACTGATCATGTTGCTCCACTGATCATGGTAACTACTTAGTCCTGCAATAGTTGATTTTGTTATAATCATAGTTTCATTGCTCTGCGGCAGATGGTGACTAGTCCTGCTTCGATGCACACACAAGCCTCTATTCATTCCAAGCAGCCCTGCCCATCTCTGCGCATTACCACGCTGCTGCAGTACTCAAAAAACTTCTCTGCACTTGGCTCAACACAGACGGAAAACCCACTGCAACTGCAAGAACAACCCATCAGGCAGAAAAGCTAATAGCACCGCGCAAATTTATCACCAAATGCCAGCACGCACCAAGCATAACTTTATTATCAGCAAATGACGGGCAGTATCACGCATCAGTTTATCAGCAAACGAGTGCCAGCATTAAGTATTTCATTGTCACACAATCACTTTATTCAAAGACAGTCACGCGCATACTTCACAATTACAAGCATCTACTACAGCGGTATCAGAGGTATTTAGCACAAATGCCAGAGGCATATCCAAACTCTAGACTTCAATCCGCCCATGACATCCTAACCAAACCGAACGACGACTAGACACATGCTCTTATTTGGAGGTAACCCATTGCTGTCCTCTTTAGGCGGATGCGGTGGCGGCATGCTGCTCGATCTTGGCCCCCAGCTCATCCTTCCTGGATCCAACAACAGTGTCGATCTTGGCCCCGTTCTTGAAGAAGAGGAAGGTCGGCATCGCCTCGATCTTGTATTCCGCAGCAACCTCCTGTTGGAACAAAGAAACGGCATTAGTCCACCTGTCTGTCACAAGGACAAGAGCGACATCTTTCTCGTCTTGGAGAATCGGGTGGTCGCGTGCTCACCTTCAGCTGGTCCACATCAACCTTCAGGAAGACAGCATTGGGGAACTTCTTGGCTAATTCAGCGAAGATTGGAGCAATGACGCGGCAAGGACCGCACCAGGTAGCAGTGAAGTCAATCACCACCTGCAGGGTAAAAAGTGTTCAGAGCGCCATCGTCAGGGTGTAGGATTCAAAGGAACTGACGATAACAAGAGACACGTTCATGGCTCAATAGACAACCCATCAGTCGCATTAGCTATAGCTCTCAAAACATCATTGTCACGTGTGAACAAATTCTCAGTCATTGCTGATAACTCAAGAAGAGTCACATCAGTGAAGAAAATTTCAAAGGCCGGTCTGCAGCTGCTGAATTCTACCATCCGATTTCAACATGACTTCCTAATAGAGCCAGCAGCCCATGAATTCTATCCTACCCTGAATTTGACTTTCAGAACAGAGCTGAGCTCTGTCATGCCTGAAGACTCCACAAAACATAAAACATGCCGACCCCTGACGAAAGCTCACCCACAAGCTCAAAATTGCAGGTCGTACCAGGTCTACGGTTGAAGCCAAGCGAAATTCCAAACGCATACAGGAAATCAAATCCAAACCAGGTCTAGCTACCAGAGAATCATCAAGCATGTACTGTACCAATCCCTAGTAAATCAGGCATCAGATCGCGGGATCCAAACACAGATGCTAAATTGATGCTAAAACCTGCAGGCGCACCCCCTGCCCTGCTAGACGAAAGCACTGGCGTCCAACCAAGTTAGGGAATCTGGAAGCACTTGGTGTCCCCAGCCGAATTCTAGTCGCCAATAATAATAAATAAATAACTACTATAGCCGATTGCTGGGAACCGCGCCCTAATCACACAATCGACGACACTCTCAACACGATTCGGCGTGCCTAACCCCAATTTCAACCAGGATTGCGCGAGGATGTTAGGTTCAACATGGATCATACAAGCCTCCTAGAACGAGGAATAACCCCTAAAAAGCGCCCCAAATACGGGAGATTGAGATTGAGAGAGAGAGAGATGGGGATCGGTGGCGGTGGGGGTCGCGTACCAGCTTGCCGGCCTCCTTGGCCTTGTCCATATGGGATTTGAACTCGTCGATGGTGTGGCACGCGATCACGACGCCCTCCTCGGCCGCCATTCTTCTCCCTTCTTCTTCCTCGGTGAGATCGAGAAACGAGGTTGTGATTAGGCTTTGTCTCGGGGGCTGGTTTGCAAGATTGCGTCTCGTGGCCTCATCCGCAGCGCGGGCGGGGGCATTTATAGCCGGGCGGGGGTGGATGGGAACTGACGGAATTGCCCCTGGGTCTCTTTCGTGCTCCGCGTTGCGGAAGAGGACGACGCGGCTGGGAGGCTGGGACGCCTGACGTTACGTAATCACGCTCGTCGTCGTCGGCCCTGACGCGCGGCACTCTGGTCTTCTCGAAGCTTCGCGACGACCGCTTGCGCGGGCTGCTTTGAGCCTTTGACGCGACAAGATCAATCAACACACGAGAGAATTCAAGAAATCGACGAGGAGCGCAGATCATGCTCTTTCAACGATATCCTTTTTTTTTGTCTTTGAACCGGAGTAAGGTTTAAGAGCCTTGTTTATCGATTTAATTTGAAGGGAGTTGCAAAGTAGTAACAATCATGATCCACACGTTGGCGATACACATCGGAATTTCCTTAATCATACTTCTCTTATCTAATTGCGCTAGACAAGAGAATGTTGTATTGCTCCGCCCTCGTTCAGTTCGCCGGCTACATGCATCATCCTCGTCGTTTCCCGCGATCATCTTCGTCATAACTATACTATGCAAATACAGGGAAGTGAGGAACCTTGTATGAGTGACTTAGGCTTGTTCATTCACGGGTTGACCGTTGAGTAAATCGTACTCAAAACCGGCTACTGTTTGGAGAGCTAAGAATGAATCGTATAATTATGTTGACTTGCGGGGGCTGGTTGCCTTGCCAGTTTCGGTTAGAACACCTTTGTTTGGTATGACTAGCGGGCTAAAAAAATATAACAGAGTTTCATACAATGTTGCAAATGTCTGATATATTATCGATGTGTCTATAATAGATGGAGCTTGTCAAAATCAAGCTAGCTAGCATACGAGGAGTTCAAGTTTTTAAGAGTCCCAGGACATTATGAAATGCTTTCTTGTAGTTTAAGTATAAAGCATTCAGACTTATCTAATGTCATCATAATTGTGACACTATGGCTTGCTTCACATTTTCTTGTCCGGCAAAGAGGATAGGTTCGAATCTGGAGGCATCCATTGGTGCTTCTTTTCGAGCAACGGGAGGCCAAAGACAAAAGGCACACGATTCCAATGAATTTAGACGCTTTTGCAACAACCAGAGGGTAGGCGTGTTCGGGAAAAAATTGGGTAGGTACATGCGTTTCTTCTGTGTGGGAATATTATTGTTGACGGTAACAATTAGTACTGCACAAACCATTTTATACAAAATTGTATCTCGTGTAAATGGATTTGTACAATGGAAACTTGTTTTTTTCTGGCTCATCGCCTAGCCGTTGTTTACGCTGAAGCCGCCCAGTCATCACATATCACTGTGAGGAGGTGGGTCACCCACAGAACGTCACAACGTCAGTAATGGGAAATGGTTTACGTACGAATCATTGGTATATGTATCACAATGAAAAGTGATTTTAGCCATTATAGATACTCTGATTGAAAAAACTAAAGAGATGTCATACCTATAGCAGTAAACCATTGTCAAACAAAAACATAAAGTTGTACTACATATCTAGATGTCCGGCCTGCGAAACCTTATAACAAACGCATTCTTTTCGTTCAAAAAAAAAAAGCAGCGGATTCTTTTGGGGTACAACAAGTGTTTTTTTTTCTCTAACTATTTTTTTGCCAATCCGAGCCTGTTCTCACCAGAACAAAAGTATAATTTTGCCGTCTGCATGCATTATTCAACAACAAGTTGGCTGAGAAAGGCAAATTCGACGCATCTAATCCAATGACCAAGACCACACCGAGTATGTTTTCTTTCTTGACGAAGCCCACAACATTATTTACTTGACTTTATATAAGTACATACAAATGGGTCATTTTGAATGGAGCACTTCACGTATACGAATCCAATGCTCCGGATGACGTAGTGGCAACTCTATGGCCATCATCGTGGATCGACCAATCAAAGGGTGGCTGGTTGTTTTTTCTTTTTTTCTTTTTGTTTGGAGATAAAGAGGGTGGCTAGTTGTAGTGTTGTCGGTGTCCAAACTCTGCAGTAAAGGGCTGTGTTTGGCCCAAGATTACATTCGGCCTGCTTTTTTTCTTGGGTTTACAATCGAACCCACTGAATCAAGAAATCCTGTAGTACTCTTTTTTTTGCGAAAAGGGAATTCTATTGATATTAAAGCATATTACTTCCCCTGAATACAATCCACACAACGCCACCTCCATTGATGGGAGACAAGAAACCTTGAAAAAGTCATAAATTTCACCATCCCAGACGGATATGCCACGGACGAAAACTCCGATCTGAACGAACACGGCAATCTCACCATCCACCGCCGTCATCCTCATCTCTGACGGGGGAAAAATGAAACTCATCCTTTTCGTAAAAGAAGGGTAGACTGCTACGCAAATACGATGAATTTGCCGTCGACGAGCCTATAGTCGAACTCATCGTCGCCTCCTTCACCAGATTCATCATAGGAGAACACAAATCCAACCAACATCCAGATAGATGTCACCGGAAACCAAACTCTCACTAGCCCACAGCCATGGTCAGAAAGAACCACGACTAAACAAAGGAGGGCCCGGAGTATCTTATTCATGATCGACGATGACACATTTGCTTTGTCATCACTGTCTGAACACTGAGCCCACCATGTTTGTGCTAGGGAAGTTGCCGCCACCGCTGTCGTCGTCGCCGACGTCGCCACCGCCTTCTCCTTCTCCGAACTCGCCATGGAGGCACCTAAACCTAACCCTAACCACAAGAAAACTAGTCCTCAAATCTGATGAGCACCACCCAGCCGCCCACACCCGACCTGAGAGCAGGGTTTACAAAACCGCGGTAAACCAGACCGGTTTTCGCGAAAACCGGAAAAATTGGACCGGTCCGGTTTACTCGGTAGTCCGGTTTTTGAATTCAAAATTTAAATTTTTTTTGAAAATTTGAATAAATTTGAAACAAAAATATGTAAAAAAACTACATGAAATTTGCAGCACAATGGTGGAACAAGAACACAAAAATTCGATGTTTAATGGGTCAAAAAAATCACACAAGTTTTCTTGGTTGAAAAAGGAAGGGAAAAAAAAAAAAAAAAACTTTTTCTTTTTTCTCATTTCGAACTGCAAACTTCATGGATTTTTTGACCGATCAAAATGATTGAATTGTCGTGTTTTTGTTGCACTAATGTTCTTCTAGTTGCATCTAGTTTTTTTTACATATTTTTGTTTCAATTTTTTCAAAATTTTTTTTTTTTGCATTTTCCCTCCAAAATCGGTTTTCCGAATTTCGGTCCGGTTTTCCGGACATTTCGACCGGTTTACCGGTAAATTTATGGTTTTTGGATTCAAAATTTGAATTTTGACCCGTTTTCGGACCAGTTTTTCCGGTTTTCGCGAAAACCGATGATTTTGGTGGGCATCCGGTTTTTCTGGTCCAAACGGTAATGTGAACCCTGCCTGAGAGACAGCCTCTCCCTCACCCGCCGGCGAGGAAAGACGCTCTCGAGGCCGCCGGCGCGAGCGGCAGGCGCAATCGTCTTGGTCGGCGGCGCTGGTCTATTCGCCGAGTCTGGTCGTGCAATCCTGTAGTACTTTATGTGTATCAGATACTTTTATGAGTCGATCAAGATCGCAACAGTTGTACGCAATAGATGTTTGTGGGACAGGAAGAGGGAAAATATATGGGCTCCTCAATGTATTTTGCAACACAAACATATTTCTATCTAGAGTTCCCAAGAAAATAAACTGTAAGGAAAAAACATGAGGAAACGACATGGCGGCAGGAGGTGGAGTGGGAGAACATATCTGGTGTTACGGCACCTTCAGGTGTTACCGTGTTACCGATCACTGTAGCACCGTAAAAATGCAATGAAAAATTGCAACAAAAATATAAATGGATAGCTCATGCAACGATCTACAATTCATATTTTTGGTTGAGGTGCAACCGAAGCTCGTCAAGAAGATTAAAAAAAGAGAAATCAGACTGTGAATAGTGCGGGTTGCAACTGTTCATCACGAACCCGCAATCCGTTACTATTCAACGTCTGATTTCTCTTTTTTTATCTTCTTGTATGAGCTTCAGTTGCACCTCAAACAAAAATATGAATTGTAGATCGTTGCATGAGCTATCCATTCATATTTTTGTTGTAATTTTTCGTTGCATATTTGAGGCGTTATTGAAGTTGGTAACACGGTAACACCTAACCCGCTTGTAACACCAGATATGTTCTCGGTGGAGTGATCAAAAGTGAGAGGCATGCTACAGGGCGCTGCCGCCGTTGCTATTCTGCCTTGATTTTGATCGGGGAAACGACGGCCGACTTCATGCGGGGGCTCCGACGGGATGCAATGACGATGGCGGGCGGGAAAGAGCAGCTGCGAGCAGGGAGGGAGATTGTTTCGCGCACAATGATAGTTGGAGTAGGTGAGGAGTGGGGAGGTCTTTTCTATAGAGAGGATGGATAGAATGATTTGATGCATGAAGTAAAAACGAGGATGAAGGGACTGCTGAATAATTAAGTTATTTTGCTTTTCCATGCATCCAGGGGACGAGGAAAAAGAACTGTTAGAGTTGCTTTTAAAATCGTAGTATAATTTTTGATATAAATCATCAAGGCCCATTGTTTAGGCTAGCTCGTGTTTTGAGTAGAGTGTGAACGACATCACATGGATGGAAGCCATGAGATGCCGCTGAATGACAAAGCATGGGTTAAACAATACACATCGATGTGAATCTCCCGGAAATAACACTAATCAAACATTTAACAGAAGCATCATCTATCACCCATTTTCGCAGAGGGCATGCTTCCATGTTTTCTCCATCGCTACCTTCATTTATTATTTCCGCCGTTTTTTGTTTCAGCGGCACGTACGGCGTCAATCAGATAAGCATCGCATCTCGGGAGAAAAAAAAAAGTTTGGGCAGGGCAGGCACTCAGAGTGGCAGAGAGAGAGTCCACTGTCCAATCCATCCACCGTCCCGTGGTCGTACAGGCACAATTATCCAGCCACCCATCCAGCCCCTTCCGAACCATCCAGAAGCAGCTCCCACCGACGGCCACGATCCACGGCCTCCACGCACGCCAACGGCCGATACGGCCCCGCGCCCTTCGCGGCAACTTCACTGCCGCCAATTTACCACCCGCCAACCTTTTTTACTGCTCCCCATCAAAGCCTCACGAGAAAGGCGCGCGCTCGCGCGGGCGGTGAAAGAAAAAACAGGCCGGCAGGAGGGCGAGCGCCTCGGCGTTTCGAACGGGGAAAAAATAAAAAATAATTCCACCACCGTCTTCTCGTGCTGTCCTCCTCCTCCTCCAAACCCTAGCTCCCCACCTCGCCGTCGCCGCCGCGCCCCCATGGCGAAGTCGCGGCCGCCCAAGAAGATCCTCGAGTCCTACACCATCAAGGGCTCCGACAAAGTCATCAAGCGTGAGCCCCCTCTCCCTCCCTCCTCGTCCGTGCGGCTGATCCGGGATTTTCAGGGGTTTTGTGGGGGATTTTTTGGTGGATTTTCGGTGGCCCGGCGTTCTGTATGCAGGGGTGTCGGTTTCCGAGCCCTGGGGATTCGGGCGTTTTGTGTTCGGGGTTGATTGATGTCGTCACGAAATGGATGCATTAATTGGTCCCTTTTGGGTGCGATTTTTCGTTTTTTGGGGGCGGGTTGGTATTCTGGGTGCGATTTTTGTGCTTCTGCTACCATGGATGGAATTTCATCTTTGGACTTTCGTTCTGAATGTATGCGCAGTAACCAAGGCTGAAAGTAATTAGCACTGTAAATAGAGGAGTAATAATTTTAGAGGAGCGTTTGCATCACAGTCATAGCTGCAGCGTTCTCTGCTTTCGTTTTGGTCATCTTATTCGTATGCTCGTTACCTGTTTGAAATTGAACAGTTTAAGGTGTTTCTACAAATTTTGTGTCTTCCTGTTAGGTTATGCTGAGTTCACTTTTTCTGATCCATGTAGTATGTCTTATATGACTCCCAATTTGGGGCACTACGAGCAGTATAATTTTGCTAGAAATAAATAGTACATGAAGCTACATTGAAATAATTATTTTGTTGATGTAAAGCTTTCCAGTGGCTGGTTGGTGATTTATTGACCCCCCACTTGTTTTTCCAGCTGGGGATTGCGTTCTGATGAAGGCAGCTGATGCATCAAAGCCACCCTATGTGGCAAGAGTTGAGACAATCGAGGCGACAGGAGCTCGAGGCACAAATGCGAGAGTACGAGTGCGTTGGTACTATCGGCCAGAGGAGTCCCTCGGTGGGCGGCGACCATTTCATGGTTCCAAGGAGGTGTTCCTCTCCGATCACTATGATTTACAGAGCGCTGACACCATCGAGGGGAAGTGCAACGTCCACAGCTTCCGTACGTATACAAAGCTTGATTCCGTCAACGCTGAGGACTTCTTCTGCCGCTTTGAGTATAAGTCGGCTACGGGCTGCTTCGTACCCGACCGCATAGCTGTGTAAGCATTCATTGAAACTTCCGCCATTCAATTTGCATTTGTGGTGTATTAGCTAGCTGTTAATAAGTTCATGCTATTAGGTCGTTTGACATCCGTAAAGAATTGATATCTTGCTGTATTTAGTTCAACATCGGTTAATGTCTTAGAAAGCTGTCTTTGTTTTTTTAAAGCATCTTTCCCTCAACATGGCACTGTATTGATTGCTTATTGATAGTGGTGCAAGTAGTTATTCTGTTTAAAGGAGCAAAATATGGAAAATATTAATTGACAATAATCTCTGTTCAAACAAAGCCCACTGATCCACTGACAATGTCCTGGCATGACATATTATGGCAATAAACCTTTTATTTTGTATTCCCATTGACTCTGTTTCCAAATTTGCTCCATGTATCCATCTGCTATGGCCCAATACTATTTGTCTTGGTACAACTCTGACCCTATTACTTTTCCTCGATGGACTCAAAACTACTCCTACTATACACTCCAGCCTTCCTTTTCCTGTTCTCCAGGCTGCTCCTCTGACCGTACTAGTCACAACATGTTAGGCTCCAAATTATGATGGATGTAATGATATATGAACAGACAACATTCATTGACTCCAGCTGTATTCTATACCAAATTACTTTTTGTAATTAAGCTAGTTTTTTAGTCCTCTGATATTTGCTGGTTTGTTTTGTTTATATTTCTTGAAATCAATATTGTTGCCATTTTTGTTTATTTTTCTCATCTCCTCTGTAAATTATGTGACAGGTTTTGCAAATGTGAGATGCCATACAATCCAGATGACCTTATGATCCAATGTGAGGAATGCTCTGACTGGTGAGTCATGGTGGATTAAAGAAGAGTTTGGTTGCTACATCATATTATACTTCCCCACTCTGGTGCATTGTAAGTCACGGATTGATTTGTGTCTAGCAATGGATCTGTTTGAGATTAAAAAATGTAGGTAACAAATTGACGTGCTTGCATAAAGTAAACAAGCTACCTTATTTGTACCTTTTTTTTTTGGTTTCTTTGTACCATAGGTTTGTTTCAATATTTTGTTTCCTGCTATAATCAAATGCAGGCCACTCTATTCACCTACAACGATTTCTGTTCTCGGATTCTTACTTGGTCATGAGTAGCTGTTAGACAGTAAAATAAATTCATCTAGAGATGGTATGCTAAGTTTATGCAATTGACATGTACATATTTCAGTGCGGAAGTATTCTCATTAGACTTAAGGTTAACATAGTACCTTTTGTCTGCATTTGTATGTGAGTATGAACCAGCAACCTGGACCCTTTGAGGCTACAAGAAAATTACAGGTTTTGTAACTGCTGCTTTGTTTTCCAGGTTTCACCCTTCTTGCATTGGAATGACTATCAAAGAGGCCAAGAGACTTGAGCATTTTTTCTGCCAGAGTTGTACTGCTGAAAATGGGAAGATGGCTGAGAATTCTCATGAAGCTACAGCACAATCTGAAGAAAAGGTATACTATGATGCAATGTGACTGCTTCTTGTCATTTACGCACTCTTTTTGTCATCTCAAAATAAGAATAAAAATAGAAATGGTGCTAATTACAGAACTTTAACTATTTAGCTATTTTCACAATATATGGCTTTGCTGCCGGGGAGGCCATCCTGTTTTCTGGTTCAAACGAGTAGCAATCCCCATTTAGAAGAAATGCATAAATGGCACTGCAAAGTATTCTTTAATTTTGCAAGTGCTTACAAGAAATCCAAAATCCCATAGTGTAAGTGCTAGTAACGTGTAGGTTCCGCTCCATATCATTGAAACACAGCAGAATTTCTCGAACTTGGGACTTGTTAGTGGCATTTGCCCACATACCCCCATCCAAATGTTAATGACTGAAAGCAGGTATAAGTAAAAATAAAATACCAGTCTTTTAAATTAATTTGTAATGAAGTAGCTTATCTGTTATTAATTTAATATGATGCCTGTTCATGCATAACCAAATCCAAGTGGAAATGAAAACCATACAGTTAACGTGTTGTATCCTCAAACCTTAAAGGGAAATTCTCAAACCCATTACTCTCTCATGAGCATTTGGAGATATTATGCACTGCCATTTCTTAAAGGCACTCACAAATCCATTTTAACTGATCAGCAGGTTGAGTCAAAAAGGCGGAGAAGGTGATTAATTTATTAAATTCTGCACGGTTGTACAAAGCCCTTGAGGGTCTGTAATGCTATTTTTATCATGGACAGTCCGGGATCCGTCAAATGTGAGGCACTCAGTGTACAATGTACATAGCTTGCAACCTGAGATTGTTGTACTAGGTACACTAGGATTTGTGTGTTAGTGTCGAATTATGATGAGTAGAGTATGGAATTATACCAGCATATCAGGTGATCAGCAAGCTCCCTCTGGCCATTAGGACTCCTGCGCGATCCAGGAATAATACTTACATGCATCATTGTCATGTGTGTTCTCGCAAAACTTTGTATCGTTATGTGAATTTGCAACTTGCTACTGGAAACTCTATCTGCCCCCATTTACTGTGGTTGCATAATTGCATAAACCGGTTTCTCTTAAATTTTGGTTGGAAGAGCAGTAATAAAGTTATAAATTTGGACTTTTAAGCTGCCCTCCCTTATTAACAGTACTCTAGTTCACATTTAACTCGTGATGGAATGTGAAGAATTGAAAAAAGCGCAAGTAATGTGTGTTAGTAACTAGTACTACTACTTCGAACTGATTTCTTTGAATTCAATCCTGGTGACTGTACCACCGAAGTCGAAGGGCATAGGGTCTTGTCAAATTATCAGGGGACGTTTATTAGGGCTCGGAAGCTTACAGGTTCGAAAAGGAAAGAAAAATGGTATGGAGATGTACTCCTATTTCCATCCTGCGATCCAAATGCAGACGACCTCTCATTGTAATTTTTCTCTATTTGCGCCAAAATAGCGGCCACGTGAAAGTAGTCACCAAAGTCAGGTCGACGGCCAGGAGTCGCCGGCGCCGTCCTCTACTCCCCACTGCCCACTCGCGTGCATCTTCCTCGTCAACGGCGTGGCTCCGGACCTCGGAGCTTGCACATCTCGAGCTCCCCTCCCAACGCCGCCACGGCTGCATTTCTTCCCCGCATCTGCATCCCCCTTATCCCCAGCAACCGCCAACTGCAGCGGAAGGTGCGCTCCCTTTGCCCTCCTTGGTGCTGGTTGTTCTTGAGCAGCTTTTGGTTCGTTTACCCTCCCGTTCATGGAGTGATAGGCGTCGGCTTTTGGAGGTCTCGTGTCCTTGGAAAGAGAGGAAAATTAGCAGTTGCATCTTGCAGGTTAGATTCAGGGGCTGACCTCTACCTATGCGCCTAAACTGGTGAGGAATCCCCTGGTTTAGTTGGTCGGTGTGTAGTATGACTAGTAGAAAAACTGAGAGTTGCAGAGAAGTAAGCGAAAATTGACTCTGTCTCTGACATTTTTCAAGCTATTTTTACATGGTATAATGTGCCACTGCTTCCAATAGTCTCCTGCATTCTAATTTTTCTTTCACTCCCTTGGGTTCTCTGATCGCAGGAGTACGCCAGAAGAAACTGAAGAAAGTATCACTCTTCTGTTTTATCCATAGGAACATCTAAGTAACAAGTCTGCAACAGAAAGGGGAACATGGCAGAAGCTTTGGTCATAGTGGTTCTCCAAAAACTTACCTCTGCACTTGCAGAAGCAGGACTGAAAAGGCTCGTTTCTAAGTTACAGAAGCAGCTCCCTGACATATTAGAAGTTAGCAACAGAATGAGACTACTCCAGAGTGATTTCTCAATGATGCAAGCTTTCATAAATCAATAGATGCTCACAGGTGTCAGGATCAGGTACTGGAGGCCTGGCTGGAACAAGTACGGCAAGCAGCCCATGAAGCTGAGGATATTGTTGATGAATACATTTATCTTGTTGGCCAGATGGAAGGAGCAAACAGTTTTCTAAAGAGAGCATTGAACCAAGTAACAGATGCTAACAAATGGAGGAAGCTTGCAGCTCAGGCTAAATTCTTGGAGGATCGCCTCAGGAAGATTACAGAAACAAAAAATAGATTTGATGTATCAGCTGCACACAGTAGAAGAGATAAGGCGTCGTGCTATTCTAGTAGATATGAACATCTCTCTGATCATTCGTATCTGAATCATGATGATGATTTTGTGGGAAATGCAGAAGAGGTGAAGCTCTTAACAGACTGGTTATGTGATGGGAGGAAAGATCGTACTATAATCTCCATATGTGGAATGGGAGGGCTGGGCAAGACAACAATTGCTAGCAGCATCTATAAGAAGGACGAAATCAAAAGAATGTTCATCTGCCGGGCATGGATCTCAGTGTCTCAAAGTTACAGGGTCAAAGATCTCCTCAAAAGAATCCTTCTGCAGCTCATGAGAAAAAATGAGGGTGTTCCCGATGGGCTTGACACCATGGACTGTGTGAATCTAGTAGAACTTGTACAGAGATATCTACAGGGCAGAAGGTACTTAATTGTGTTGGATGATGTATGGAGTAGGGACTCTTGGCCTTTACTAGATAATGCATTTGTCAAGAACAACAGTGGAAGTCGAATAATTATCACAACTCGAATCCAATCCGTGGCATCCTTAGCTGATCCAAAATGTGAACTGAAACTTAGTTTACTACCAAAGGAGGAAGCATGGGCTCTTTTCTGTCAAAAGGCTTTCGCAAGATTGGAAGATAGAAGCTGTCCCCTCAATCTTAAGACCTGTGCTGAAAGAATTGTGGACAAGTGCCAAGGTTTGCCACTGGCTCTTGTTGCTTTAGGGAGCCTTCTATCCTACAAGGATATGGAGGAACATGAGTGGGAATTGTTCTATAACCAGCTTAGGTGGCAGCTGAGTAACAACCCAGAGCTGAGCTGGGTTGCTAGCGTTCTGAACCTCAGTTACAATGATCTGCCTAGTTACTTGAAGAATTGCTTTCTTTACTGTGGCCTGTTTCCTGAAGATTACCAAATAGAAAGGAAACGGCTGATTAGACTCTGGATAGCTGAAGGATTTGTCGAGGATACAGGGCCCCAGACGGTGTTGTCAGACGTAGCTTCTTGCTACCTGAAGGAACTTGCTAGTCGGTCATTGCTTCAAGTTGTCAAAAGGAATGAATATGGGAGGCCAAAGCGATTCCAGATGCATGACCTTGTGAGGGAGATATCTCTAACCATATCTAAGAAGGAAAAGTTTGCTACCACATGGGACTGGCTTAGGCAGCATTAGCGATGGTCCACGCCGTGTTTCTGTACAGAAGGACAGTAACCTAATGCAAACAACAAGAAGTTCAGTTCAGCTCAGGACCATCATTGTGTTTGTGGAAGAAGTATCATCATCTTGGTTCAGGGACTGTTATCCATGTTTTAGATTGTTAAGAGTCTTGTGCCTGAGACACTGTCGTATTCAGCAGTTACCAGATAACGTGTCTAATTTGTTTAATTTGCATTACCTTGACTTGGGATATACAAAGCTGAAGGAGATACCAAGATCTATCGGAAAGCTTAGCAATCTGCAAACGCTGTATCTCAAGGGGCAGATACTGGAGTTACCAAGTGCCATGACTATGTTAACAAAGCTTCAACACCTACTTATAGATGTTGGAAGGTTTGGAAGTTCAGCAAGTGACAAAATTTGTCGCTTGGAACACCTACAGACTCTGAAAAACATAATAGTCAACAAATGCTTGGTTAGACAACTTGGACGCTTGACTAGAGTGAGAAGCCTTGGCGTCAGGAAGATGCTAGGATCCTACAACACAGACTTTTGGACCTCAATTAACAACATGACTTCTTTGAATTCCTTGTCTGTGGCCACAGCTGATCGTGACAGAGATGTTCTTGATCTGTCAGACTTAAAATCATTACCATACCTGGAGAAGCTCATGTTAAGCGGCAGGCTTGATCAAGGATCTCTTCCACCTGCATTCGGCCACTTCCCCAAACTGAAAAGCTTGAGGCTTTGCTTTTCTGGTCTCCATGAAGACCCACTTGCTTTGTTGTCAGTGATGTTTCAGAATCTAGGCCACCTTAATCTTTACCGGTGCTACGAGGGGACGAGACTGACATTTCGTGCCGGGTGGTTCCCTAAGCTCAGACACCTGTACTTGAGCTCCATGAATGAGCTGAGAGAGCTCAAGATCGAGGATGGCACCATGAGAAGCTTGCATAGGCTGGAGATGTGGGGCTTGAAATGTTTGACGTCGGTGCCAGAGGGTCTTGTGCACCTTAAATCTCTCCAACAGCTGTGCATCGGCTCCATGATGCCCGATGAGTTCAAAATACGGTTAGAAGGAAGTGATCGTTGGATAGTTCAGCACATTCCCTACATTGGGGACCCGTGATCAAGGTGCCACTCTCACGAGTAAGCATAATGTCAAGTAGTAATACTGAGTAGTACCAACACAGGGTGTTGAACTAAGTGCACGATTCCTGATAGTATTGGCCACGTGGTTCTATTTTGTTTTTGTTTATGAAAAGTATTTGTCTAATCTGTTTCCTTTGAAAGGCTATTATAAATGATAATTGTACTGCAAGCCTTTTGGTGGAATATTGGAAACTGTTCCAAATCCTCTTGTTGGATCTGGAATAATATCGGCTGTGGCATTGAACTTGAAGGGATGGTGCCATCGCAAAAGAAAATTTCAGAGTTCAGACCCTGCCTTGATACTCATTCTGAAAATTTCAGTTACAAGGGCAAAAGCCGCAACGTTTGTTTACATCCACTGTGTTACCCTGCCTTGATACCTTTCTCATCTGACAGAATAAGAAGCGGCTTGCAGCCTTGCATCCGCCTGATACTTCCTGGCGTTGTGCAGTCGACATGAATGCTCAGTGCAAGAAAAAGCAGATCAAGGGATCATTGGGCTGAATAAAGGATCATATTTAGTGGTTGATTTATACTTGATTTTGAATCAACGGCTGCAGATGGATTATTATGAAAAGAAATGCCCAAATTACGCGTGTTTACAAACTTTTCGCACATCCTTCATTTCACATTCTTTTAGAAACTAGACTAGAGGCAGAGTTCAGTACTGAAGCTTCACGCTTGTGAAAATACCGGATCAATATACGGTGAGATTCCTAAAATCTAACCATGCGTTGAAATTTTTTTGATGCAATATTTGAGTCATGATCATGAACCGTGGGATGAGTCCGCCACGTCACAGGATTTGGATTAACTCGCCGCTCGCATAGCCTGCTGCCTCGTCACGGTTCACAGTTCACCATTCAGACGCAACTCCGTCTCGTCACCCGCTCCTCGGCTCGTCGTTCCCCGCCCCGCCAGTGCCCAGCGGCGCCACTTCCTCGCCGGAGCCCCGGGTGGGAAGCATGTCGCGGCGCGCGGCGGAGAGACTCCTCCGCCGCTTTGGCCCGCTCGCCGTCGAGCAGCCAGCTCGAGGTGAGTTAGTTTGGGGGCTTGCGTGCTGTTAACCCTGCTGGTTCTCCGAGATGTTTCTGCTTGTGCCTCACAGGACTGCTCGGCAAGTCCAGATTTGAGTTGCTTTCCCGTGCTGTGCGGGAAGGGAAGTGAAGGGAAGGGAATCAACTGCGTTGGATTGGGGGGGATCGCTTCGCTGTAGGCGATTATGAATGCTCTTGAGCGATCAAACTGATGCAGTTTGTTATTAGTGGTTATGGGCCGGACTTTTTTTGTGTATGATGGATTTTTAACACATAAGTTAAGCAGCTGCAGGTTTTTTAAGTCAGTGCTTCACTCTGTGTTTTCAGTTGCATTGTTAGAGGAAATACTTTTAACTTAGAGAGGTCCTGTTCTCCATTTTATCGCTTAATAAGTGTGCTCAACTAGTGTTGGATTAGCCTAACAAGTATATAAAGTTCCACTGCTCGAGCATATTTCCAAGTTTAGCTGCTTGAAGAATACAAAACCAATAATCAAATGCAGCCAGACTGTTCCTTAGAAGCCAAGATACATTTTGAAAACATGTCTCTCTAATCATCTACTATAGAACTGGGAAACATGCTTCTTGATTGCAAACTGACGATAAATCATGAATGCCAGGCATGACTCATACCCAAAATGGATACTCGAACAACATTGTGAATTCTCGCCGAAGCTTCCACTGGGTTCCAAGTCCACATCACCCTCAACACGGTCCTAGAACCACAGGAACACATGATGTTCAGAAGAGTGCTGACAGGGCTTCTGAAGTCCAAAAGCGTGCATTTGGTACTGCAGCAACACACATTCAGAGAAATCCAGCTTATGCAGTGCTGAACTCTGACGACGTTTCCTACTTCAAGAGTGTTTTGGGCGACAGTGGTGTAGTTCAGGATGAAGACAGGGTAGCAGTTGCAAACGTGGACTGGATGGGCAAGTACAGGGGTGCAAGTCAGCTGTTGCTCTTACCAAAAAGTACTGCTGAGGTATGTTGTCAGAAAAGAAATTTAAAGTTTCATGAATGTCACATACTTGCAATGCCATTGCCACATGATTCTGACTCACCGATAGTATGATACTAGCAAAGTAACTACCATCATTCCATTGGCATCCCTTTCATTGCCTCTCTTTTTCCCTTTAAAATGTCTTACTGGCATTGTAGTTTAACCTTTGTATGATGCTTGCAGTCACCTCGGTGCTCGTTAGTCTTTTATGTTTGGATGGGTTAAGATGCACCTTGATGCTTCTCCAAAATGGGGATTGGTTCAGTTATTTTACAATGAGGATTGGATCAATTATTTCACCACTATTTTCCTTTGTTACCACTCTCCCTTTAGTTCGTGTTTTTTCTGGTGCCTTTTCCTGATCTGTTCACTTTGTTTGCCCATAGTATTGTGGTATCTTGGTGATCATTTTATCTCACATATTTGATATATTCGTACATAAAGTAATATGTAATTCCCAGCATACAAAATATCAGTCTTTCAAATAAAATGTTGTAGAGTCAGTGCGAATCTATATTCCCTGCGTTGCCATGAAGAATGCAAAAAAGTATATGAATCTGCAACTGCAAAGATAAGGGTATCATCAAACCACTTCATGTAGCATATGGCATAATACTGTGCTGGACTTATTCTTTTGTTATCTAGATGTTCTTTTCATGAATTTATGCTTTCTTCATTCCTCCAAAAAATAATGCTTTCTTGTTGCACTAACTCATATGTCCTGTCTTCTATTCTTGTCCCAAAAAAAAAGAGTTTGTAAAAGTTATTCAATCATTTTGTTTCCAGGTTTCTAAGATTCTTTCTTATTGCAACTCCAGACGATTGGCTGTGGTTCCACAGGGTGGCAACACAGGCCTTGTAGGTGGTAGTGTGCCTGTTTACGATGAGGTAATCCCAGAGCTTTTTTTTCCTCTTCCTTTTTATGCTTGAAACCACCCATTGTGCTGCTATAATTATTTTCATTAGTTTTGTTTGATGCAAATCATGAAACCGTTTCCTTGCTCGTATATATGAAAATGAACTATGTACCTGCAGAATCTTGAACTGCTGGTTTACATGGATTGACTAGATGAAATATGGGTGATATATCACACATGCCTCGTTGAATTTTCACAACCATGCTTACCGTTTTACTAGTTTTTGTTAATCTTTTTATATCTTGTTCGTATTTCCTATTCTTATGCTTAATGATGTCGTAGATTTTATATATATACTTTATATGCCGTGGTCCTACATTTTATAGTTTGAATTGTTCCTTCTTCTTTGTGCTTGTGCCTGAAGATAAGAAATGTTCAACCCCTTGTTTACAGGTGATCGTTAACCTCGCTGGGATGGACAAAATCATTTCCTTTGACAATGTGAGTTCAACTTCCGTCTCTAGATTCAGTACCTGAATTGTTATCTTGTTATCATCCTTTGATTTTCAAAGGCATACAAAGATTCACAAGAATTCTCTGAGTATGTCACATAAAAGATGTCCAGATCTAAGTTTCCTTATTATGATGTTACTAGGTAAATGGTATTCTTACTTGTGAAGCTGGTTGTGTATTGGAGAATTTAAGTACCTTCGTGGAAAATGAAGGGTAAGGTTATATTTAGTGTCCTTGATTGATTTTAATTTCTATTCATTATTACTGCACAATGTATACATAGTTATTGTATTAGGTATATGGAGTGTTTGTCAACGGATGGTCTGTTAGTCATACACAGCTCATCCAATGAAAATTTTCATTATATTTTAGCTACCCAATAAAGTGCATTTCTCATTCATCGAAATTTACCTGTTGCATGGAGCCATGGACACAATGCCCCATTTAATCTGGTTACCTGATGAGCAACACATCTAAAATGTACTTATGTCTTTCTTATGTAGGTTTATTATGCCGCTTGACTTGGGTGCGAAAGGTAGTTGCCACATTGGTGGAAACATTTCAACTAATGCCGGTGGCCTGCGTTTCATACGCTATGGTTCGCTTCATGGAAATGTACTTGGTAGGTACAAGTATTGAGCCTGGTATGCTATTTCCCTTCTGAATTATTTGGAGCAAATTCACTTTGATCTGCCAATTCAGTAGGAATGACTTTTTTGTCAAACTATCTTGCAAGGGACAGTGAAGTCATCATTTTGTTGTTTTAGTTCTTTCAATGCATTATAAGGTCTTGCAATGAGCATTTCTTGCACTTAGCTCCCAGCGATTGATTCCTTCTTAAACAGGTCTTGAAGTTGTCCTGGCCAACGGGACTGTCCTTGATATGCTTACTACTTTACGGAAAGACAACACTGGATATGACCTAAAGCACTTGTTTGTCGGTATGAATCGAGTGTTCTTACTATTTTATGAACACTGTACCAAAAGAAAATTGTATAATAGAAAACACTTAGTAAATAAACAACTTATTGTTCAGGAAGTGAGGGTTCGCTAGGAGTAGTCACCAAAATTTCAATACTTACGCCTGCAAAGCTACCTTCAACTAATGTTGCATTTCTATCATGCAATGACTACATAAGCTGCCAGGTTAAGTTTCCTTGAGACATCCTTTTTATTTATATATTCATCATTGTTCACCCCCCTTTTTTGAAGTGTACGTATGAAATCTTCATGATAGTGATTACTGCTTACTGGTTTTGTTCTCAGAAATTACTGCTGGCAGCTAAGAGGAACTTGGGTGAGATCCTGTCTGCATTTGAGTTCATGGATCACCACTGTATTGATCTGGTACAAACCTTTTTCAAGCAAGTTATACATCTTAGAGTAGGAGGAAGACCCATAAATATGTTCAACATTGCCCCGTTAAATAGACATACCACTTTAGGTCACAAGTTTGCATTTAGTCCCTCACCAGGTTAGACAGGATTGGTTGAACGAAGTATGCTTTGATATTGGTACATGATTACCCAGGTGCTCCTAGTCCTTTTTACGACGAAATCTTTATCTTGTCTAGTTTGAGTATACTGATGGCTTATTTTCTTTTGGAGGCCATGAGACATTTGGAAGGAGTTCATAATCCGTTACCTGCGTCTCCATACAAATTTTATGTTCTAATTGAGACCACAGGAAGTGATGAGTCTTATGACAAGTAAGTTCTTGTTATATCAACTTGCTGCAGCAGTGTTTCGTTGTCTCATGAATTGTTTCATGATAGTGGGACTTCTTAAACTGCTATTGCCTTTTCATTCTTTATCTCTGCGTGCTGCCAATTTATTTAGGGAAAATGTGATACCAAATTTAGTTGATTATTTTGTTAATGGGACTTGTCAAATAATCACAGACTTTGCATCTGCTTTTCATAGTTGTCCCAGATTGCTTTATTTGTACCCTTCAGCATATTTGAATTTATCAAGGTAGGACCTGGCAATTGACACTATCATATTGACACAAACTTGAGAACTAACCTATGAATGTGCCACCATGGCAGGTTGTATTTACTGAAATTAGGCCAACTTGCAGCTACTGAGATTAGATAGTTCAACTGCATAATTTGTGTTGAAAATTATTTCATTTCTCATCTTGCCATTTGTTTTTGGATTTCTCTGTAGAACAAAGCTAGAAGCTTTTTTGTTGCGTTCAATGGAAGATGGTCTGGTAGCTGATGGAGTTATAGCACAGGATATTAGTCAAGCATCAAATTTTTGGCGAATCCGTGAGGTTATCATCCCATAGTCAAACACCATGCGGTTCTTTTTTAAGCTTAATGATGTCAATCCTGAACCTTGTCAACTATCAACATCAAACTGTTCATATAGTTACTATTAGTAAACATCCTGAACTAGCAAGATATAACTAACATTCAATGTGAATGCTCATTGTTACAGTCTTACTGTATAATCAATATTTGTAATGGCATCACTTGTATTACCTTGTCAAAAGTAATAATAAAATGGGTCTGCTTCTGTTACGTTTTTGTAGGGTATATCAGAAGCATCTGTCAAAGTTGGGGCTGTGTACAAATATGACTTATCCATACCTGTGGAGAAGCTCTATGATATTGTTGAAGAAATGCGGAGCCGTGTTGGTAATTTTCAAATATGATCTAACAATAATAAATCTATGGGCTGCAGTTAACTTGATACTTCGGTTTTCTAGGTGATAATGCGGAGGTATTGGGCTATGGCCACCTTGGAGATGGGAATCTGCATCTGAATATCGTATCAAGCAAATATGATGATAATGTATGTTTTTGGATTATATTAGAAGTATATTTTACACTTATGCTTCACTGTCTCGATTGTTTGTGAAAACCTTCTTAATTTGAATCTCCAATGGAATGTTAGATTCTGGCACAAATTGAACCATTTGTCTACGAGTGGACTTCAGTACAAAGAGGAAGTATTAGTGCAGAGCACGGTTTGGGGCTAATGAAAGCTGAGAAGATTCACTACAGCAAATCACCCGAAGCAGTAAGTCTTTCCATATCGTCCTAGTACAGTAGTACCACATGCACCAAGTATGCCCAAGTTCATGACGAGTTGAGGAAAATGACCAAGTACACTGCATTAATTCAGTTTACATTTTCGTTCGACCTACCTGCTTGCTTGGCAAATCTTTGATAGACGAACCATATGACAGGTTTAACAACCCAAGGTCGGTACGCACCCACCTTTCTCTTGCATTAGAATGTTTTGGTTCAAGCTGGGAACCATTTGTACTATGCGTAATGTTCTTTTGACATGTGGCATAGTTTTTTAACTTGTCTCCCTGTCCAATGCTGGATAGCTTTAATGGTAATGTAACACAGAATGTACGCTACAAACAATCCACACCCCTGGCCACAACGAAGCTCCATCATTGCTTGTATTGTTCTTCAGCATTTCGGTTAATTCACAAGTAACATAGCTATGCATTTCCATGCGAGATGCTAAATCTCAACTGATGTTATAATTTGATCAGGTGCAATTGATGGCCTCCATCAAGAAGCTGCTGGACCCCAGTTCAATCCTAAATCCCTATAAGGTTCTACCGCAGTCTGTAATGTGCTGAAGGTACTCTATAATCCTATAGCTGAATGTAAGTAAGGAATGGATCTGCTGTACTAAGTACTGATATATGATGTTAGCAAGGCCTTTGCTGCTCTGTCAAGAAAGATTGGACCGTAGGGAACTGGAGGAGATGGTAAAGTCAAGAGCGTAACTGATTCAGTTGTTGGTATCTGATATGCCACTAAATGCTGTCCGGATAAGCATACTAGGGTGGGCTGGCGCGCTTCGCCGCGCCCGGAAAAAGCGAAGGGAGCTTCGTCTGTGTTCGCCTACGCGCGAGTCATTTGTGGCCACGCAGGCTGTCCCAAAGAAAAAAAGCACACGATTCCTTTTTTCTTGAAATGCAAATACACAGAAGCTGAAGAACTTTTTTTGCAAAAGTAACAAAGGCATCTGTCCTTAGCAATAAGAAGGCCAGTTGAAATGCAAATGCATCTGATCCAGAGGACTTTTTTGCAAAATTGCAAAGAGCTCACTGCGTGGACACATTTGGACCATGTCTTCCTTCCTCGTTCTCTCCGCCTCATTTTTCTTCCCGTCGCTCTCACTCTGCTCTCTTCCTCGCAGCTCTTCCTCGTTCCTCCGCACCGCAGCTCTATGTTCTCTCCTCTGCAAGTCACCTCGCACGATCGATCAAAAAAAAAAAAAGTCACCTCGCACGAGCGCGCGGCACAGCCACCTCACCCCTGCTCGCTGCCTCCGCTCCAATTCCTCTCCTCTTGCTGCGTCGCGTCCAGATCCAGGCACCGATGGCATGTGTGTGCCCAGTCGCCACAAGCTGAAGGGGAGGGAGCTCGATGTCTGACGGCTCTGGACACGACCCATGGCTGGCACTTGCCCCCTGTGGCGATATTGTCTCCCCACTTCTCCCCGACGCGCCTCACCCCCCCGGCTGCGTCCTCACGCGCGTGATGGCCCTCGCCCTGGCACGAGCGGCATGGCATGGCAGCCATGCTGCGCCACCTTCCTTCTCGCGCCGAGGAACCTCCTGGTTGGAAAAACAGCCCGCGCACGGGTTAGCCTGCGTCCATCGCGAGCGCAGCCAAAGGTTGACGGGAGCCCACTCGCGCGGCCATGCCCTCGCTGGCCCACGGCCCCCGCGGCGGCACCGACGTACGGAGCTCGACGTGCCAGACATCCCGTCGGCTCTGCGCGGCTCGCCGTCTGCATCGGTCCCAGCTGCGCGGCTAGGCGTCGGCTCGCCCAGCTTCGCGGACCCGTCGTGCCACGGCGAGCTGTGAGAGACGCGGCCGTACGGTAGTCGAGCACGTCGTGCAAAACGCTGAGAAGAAGCGGAAACCTTTCCGCTATCAGCTCTAGACTATGCCATGTACTAAGGCAATTGTAGCCAACAAAAATACGCGCGCGCGCGCCCGCACACACAAGACAAAAAAAAGGCATAATCAGGTGTTTCCATTATGTGGTCATTCCCATTTCGTGATTTCTGAAATTTAAAATTAGGGCTGATCGTGCGTACTATAATACTAATGTGCCTGTTCTAAATGAAAGGTGAGCAGTTTCACCATGTTTAGCTGTATATCTTTTGCGTCATTAGCATCCTCTAACATATCTGTAAGCTTGTCTATACATTGCTTGCATGCGGACGGGCATTCTCTACTTTTCGTTATAGTTCGATGTGCATATTTTAGAACACTGGAGTAAGTACTACTGCTCACATTGTCACATGTTCCACATCGAGAGTGCGATCAAGATTCAAATTAGGTGCGCAACATAAAAAGGTGAGATATCTGACTCAAATATAACTTATATATAACGGTGATAGTTTAACAGCAATAACACAAAGAAGATTGAAAAAATAGAAGAAAAAAAATAACAGACAATTAACTATGTACTGGCCAATCCAAACTTTCTATTGATCCAGTACACAACGTGCAAGCGAACAATGAATCAAGAAGACACATCAGCATGAACCACATAACGGTCAGAGTTACACACTGCTGATGGTACGGTAGGAAGTAGTGACTTCAGTGGAGTAAATGCTGTACGGTAATCAGTTCATTTTTTTTTGCTGTACGGTACTCAACATCTGCAGCATTTGATGATCGCTCTACTCCCTCCGTCCCGCTTTATAAGGGATTGGGGGCTTCCCCGAGAAAAACAGCGAAGCGTTGAAAAGACGAGCATGCCCCTCATTTATTGCTGTCTACTCCCCACCGAGACCGACCAGCAGGTAGTCGCACCACCACCTCGCCGTGGCCGATGGCCATGGCTCCCGCGCCCCCCGCCCGCTTCCTCCCAAGCCTCATTGACGCCGTCCCTGCTGCCACGGCCTCGGCCCCGGTCGCGGTCCGCACGAGCTCGCCCCCGACGCAGCCCACGCGAGCTCGCGGCCATGGCGGCGGCTTCGGAGTCGTGACGAGGAGCTCCGCCATGACGACGACCTTGACGGAGGATTGCGAGCTGCAGGCGGCGACGGCGGGCTTGAATTGGCGAGGCGTTGACGGGCGGGGAGGTCGCGCGGAGGGTAGGGTCATGGCGGCGCCTTGGGAGGCGCGACGAGGAGCCTCGCGGACGCCGCTCGAGGCGCCACTGCGCGAGCTCCTGCGCTCCGGCCGCCTGGCCGCGCTGCTCCCTCCTGCGCCGTTGCCTCGCCGCCGACGCCACTCTCGCCATGGCAGATCTCGAAGCCCGCTGCCGGGATCGGGGACGAACCAATCTCGTGGCGGCGGAGGCAGAGGCCGGGCGTGCCGCGCGATGGCGAGCATGCGGCGGCAGGGGCAGGGCGGGCCCGCGGGGGCAGGCGGCGCGGTGGCCGTGAGGAGAGGTACGAGAGGAGCAGCTTGAGGTGGGAGCGGATGAGAGGATAAGTTGGGGGTGGGCGGAGGAATGCAAATACGTGTGGGCCCTACCTTCGATCCCTTACATTCCGGGATAACTCAAACTGCTCCGATCCCTTATAAGGGGACGGAGGAGTAGTATATTTGAACATTATCACATGACATCTCAATCGCATGTATTATACCACCAAAAATTTCCAGTAAAAAATCCCTAAACCTAACACCCTGCAAGAGGTCTGCGTATACACGAACCATATTTTTCTCGGCTTCGCACGCTCAGTACACAGAAAACAGTCCATTGACACAATTATGCATTTCTGATTTCTGAGGAACAACCCAGGATAAAAGAGCCGAAGAGCAAATTGGTCAATTGTCCAGCAATACAGGTGTGAACATCCCTTTCAACAGACAAGCAGTGTGCCCCCTTGGCAATGAACATTCACCACTCTTTGTGGCAAGATCATGCAAAGATAGAATATTTTCACAACAGCTTCGATGAGTTATCACAAATCCAGGACTGTGGACTAATTCAAGGATTACATGCTGCTTTTAAACAAAAGTGCATAGTACTTGCACAAACATGACTGAAGAACCCCGATCACACACGCCTACAGTTTACTGTACCAACATACTAACAATTCAAATACTGATGCATTGTCTTGACTAAATAAACAAACTGCACTACCAACAGAGTTGGGCATCAACATAGCAAATAAAAATAGAAGTATAGATCGATAGCTGAAGCACACTAGATCTCTGTTTCTGCTCCAAGGTAACCTTCATCAGTAGCGGTCATCATAAGTGCGAGCTCCCTGGCAGGACGATCATAGGGAGCAGTCTATCTCTGTAACTCCCACCAAAGCGAGCAGGTCCACCCACTCCCCACACGTGCTCCACCTCTGCCATAACCACCAGAGCCCCTAGGCTCATCACGGTAGTAACTTCCACTGGCCCGTCCTCCATCTCTCTCATAACTTCTTTCCCCTGGAAAAGCCCTTGATGCATAACGATCTGCACCATTATATCTGTCACCAGAATAGCGATCTGCTGCTGGCGCATAGCGATCACTGGCATAACGATCACGCCCAGCTCCAGCACTGTAGTAGGTTCCCTGCTCTCCATGTAACGCCCACCATCATATCGATCATCATCGTAGCGGCTAGCAAAACGGTCTGATCCTCCAAGCGGTCACCACGTCCCACAGTGCCACCACCATACTTCGAAGCAGGAGAGTATCTTCCAGTTCTGCCTCCATCTGAATAAGGCATTCACGAGCCCAATGTCCAGGGCGGCCACATTGAAGCATCATCACTTGCTGCTGGAACAGCGTCATCCACTTCACTGCGTATCCACCTCTAGCACCAGATAGTAACCACCACCACCACCAGCAGCCCCATATCCATAACCATCATCAGTGTTCATCCTAGGTTGAGCTTTTTTCACAGAAATATTACGTCCATCTAGTTCTCCATTATGCATTCCCCGAATGGCAGCTTCCACAGCCCGAGGTTCTGAAAATGTAACAAATCCAAAACCCCTGGAACGGCCTGTGTCCCTTTCGACTACAACCTATACATACAACGAAGTGAACTGAGGGAATATAGCAACTATATATAGTGAACAGCCAAATAAATGTATCACTAACAAAGGAAGCAATAACATGCGCATACAAACTGGGTGACATGAACAAGTATGCAAGCCAGTGAAACCATCATATACAGCTGTAGGAACAGTAGCAGCCAATCTTTATATCATATCTCATATGCTGTATGCAAATCACAACCTGCTTTAGCTGCCCTGCCGGTACACAGCGCTAATTATGAGGCATAGTATGGTCAGAAGTCAGGACTTGAAGCATCAAGAAACCACAAACACTGTTGAAGGCCCAAAGGAAATCAGCAGAGCTTCTGAAAGAGACACTTGTGTGTGCAGTCCACGTGCTGCGGAACCATTAACTCCAACCCAACAAACTGAGCTGAGACCAGTCATCTTTCCACCAGAATAGGTGCAAATGCTAAATAAAAGCTGATTTCTAACAATAGGATTTACTTAATCAGGTTCCTTTATGATAAGGCAAAAGCAACATCAAACATCTAAATAATTTTCTAAACTTATATTGTTCTTGTGTGCGTAAGACTAAGCATTTCCATTACAGAGGGAAGGACACTATGAGCACTGAAAATAATATCTCACAAGCAAGCGTAAGCACAGATGAGCATATAATGATCACTCTTCAGCATCACCTGCACTGCCTCACTAATCAAAGGACAACAGAGTTCCTGTGCCTTTCTTATCAAACTGATCTGTAAGGATGAACTTTCCCGAAATTTGTATCCACTATCCAGCACTGGCAATCAAGTTTTGTCCCATGGCACTCTTTAACCATAGCGGTGACAATTGTTTTCTGTGATCTTAAGCTGACATAAGTTAGTACTAGGATGGCAATGAAAGGTCGGTGAGTCTGCTCAAACAACAGAGAACATCTATGAAAATTGACTCTTAACAGTGCAGAAACTTCCAACTGTTTTTTACTGAAACCGCTGCCCCAAAAATATTAACCAGTGGAACTGTATTGATTAGTGAAATCCCTTTCAGGTACTTTCTAAAATATTAAACGGAAGTGAACGCAGCCTCTGCGAATAAGTAACTGCCATTAGATTGAAGAAGGAAGGCATGAAAAAAAAAGCAGGCCTAACGAAAATCTACAAGAAAAATGGCATGCTCCAGTTAACATAAGTTACTTAAGCTTTGTTGCCAAATTTATTCAACGGAGAAATTCTGTTTCTTTACTCACACGTGGTTCAAATGATATCCAATACAACCAAGTGGCATGCTTTAATTTGTGGGGGCAGTTATGATGGTGTAGCATATAACTCACTAATATCACAGAGCACATAACTTCACTAATATTTGATAACCAATTCACATTTCATCAACTAAACTAAGAAAACCCAAGTTCCAACAATCAGTTTCACATATTTCTTCGCAGAGGAACACAAAAATATATATTTTTTTAATTTGCAATCCTTTGCCCCAATGGAAATGTTTTGATTGCCCAAAGGCGGTATTTCTTCCCGATTATGTATCTAACTAGCAACCAGGCAATTACGTAGGGATTAACAAAACAGACCATGTACCCTAGTCACCATCTTCTCAGCACGATAATTTCGAGGATAAAAGAACTTGGCTCGTCCGTCAAACCAAATCGAACAGGGACTCCCAACTAATAATCTGCTGAAAATCACACGCATCACCGCCGGGACAGAACCGTCGCTATACCTGCGCCTCGATGACTTTGCCGTACTCCCCAAAGGTGCGCTCCAGCGTGCGTCCGTGGTGTTCCACGACAGCCCGCCCACGAAGATCCGGCCCACCTTCTCACCTCTCATCCCCGCCATCCCCCCGTCCACCTCCCCCTCGCCGCACCAAGAACCAGCCACCAAACCAAATCGGCATCAAAACCAAAATTGAAAACCAGCTGCCGCCGCGGAACAGCGAGAAACCGCGCCCAACGGAGCGAGGAGAGAGGTCCGGCGGCTCACCTCGCGCGGAAAACCTAGGATGCTCGGGCGCCCGGGTGCTGCGCTAGGGTTTAGAGAGAGAGAAAGAGGGAGGCGTGATACGAGGAGAGAGGAGACGACTAGAGCGTTTCCCTCTTATATCTCGGGAGTGGGAGGCGGGACGAAACACGTGTCATTAGTTAGGTTAGATTTTTGTCTCCTCCCAATTGTTAATTCCTTTTTAGAAAAAAATAATACGTAAATTATGGATTCGGAAAGGGAAGGAATTCAGTTGCGGGTCACTTGTGCTGCCTCATTTTTTTTCTTTAAAGGCGTTTGTGGTTGAGATTTTGCTAAGCTCTCATTTTTCAACAATTAGATATGAATCTAAACATCAAAATCTTTCCACTCACCCTCAATTGTACTGAATAAATGTTCCAGCTTCCATAAAAGAACATTTCAGTTTTAATAAATCAATGTTCCACATATGCATTTTATTTGTCCATAGACCGTGATAAAAAAATATCCGATTTTAGTCACCTACGAACTAAATATTGTAGCTTCATAAAAAAATGTTTTAGTTCACAAAAGAAAATTTTCCCTATGCATTTTGTTGTTCCAAAATGCGACTAAAAAAATCTAGAAAAATCTCGCTCACCTGAATGACAAGTATTTCGATGTGGAGGGAGTAACATCTCTAATTTTTGTCTCTCTTCTCTTTTGTTTCCATCTCTTCTCTATTCTCGTGCTCAGAGCATTATTACGTCAACTATTTTGAGACGAAGAGAGTAATTTTAAAAGAAGTTTCTTCCTTACATAATCTTGCACTTAGCAAGAATAAATTAGCATGCTGCACATCTGACTCTAGCGCTGTACATACGGACGTCAAACCTTTTTTGGTCTCCATTGCATTTGGATGGTTCGATGTTGTGGTCAGATGCCGATGGTACAACGAGAGGCCGTACAATATAGTGCTGCTAAAAAAATTTCAGCTTTGTACACAGTGACAGATCTAACGAGGCATCAGAGGAGGCTCGGCTCCCTTACTCGTCGGCAGACACGGAGCCCCCCCCCCCCCCCCCCCCCCAAAAAAAATTAGTGAAGGAAGGGAGGTCGGAGCACCGCCATTGTGAAGCTAGTAAGGGCAACTCCAACAGCCCGATTCTCGTAATGATTTTAATGTGCTCTAAAGGTCTTTGCTTTTTGCAAGACTAGCAGCTGGTGAGGATCGTCCAGTGAACTCTGAGGTTAATGATCCTTAATACAACATGGGCTACTACCTTGCAGATGGCATATGTCCATCATGGTACATATTTGTGAAGACAACCTCAAAACCTCAAGGTAACAAAAATACACACTTTGATGCAATACAAGGAGGAGAAAGGAAGGAAGCTAATAAGCTAGCCTTTGGTGTGCTGAAATCGAGGTTTGCTATTGTTCATGAACCGTTCGGATTCTAGGACCAGAAGACCTTGTGGCGTCAAATCATAACTGCATGTGTGATCATGCACAATAAGATCATTGCGGATGACAATGTTGGAGAGAAGGTGACGCATAGAAAGATGAGGATGCCCTCCACACAATGGGCCACATGGCAGCACCTCCAGGGCCCAATAAATGAAATAGTCCAGCAGGAAACAGCCCACAGCCCAAACAACCATTTGCTTTCTACTAGGCTACTATGGGTAATTTTTGTTTGCGTTGCAGTCTTTTTTTCCTATAATTTTCTTAAGCAAGGTAGTCACGTGTAATTGATATTTGTATATTTTTCTATGTAACTTCTCCATAGCATGTTCTTTTTTTGTACTAGAAGTAGCATCATGTAGAAATGACTTGACAAAAAAGAAAGGTAAGTAATGTAAAAAATAATGCAAATATTTAAAAACAAACTATGCTAACTTCTGGTACAGGTTAAAATATTAGTGGTGAAATTTAAAATGATACTTTTAGTAACTATTATATATTCCAATAAGATATTGAAGGGCCTCCAATACACTACAGCATTTGAACATTCTTTATATTTTTGTTCACGCTCCAGCGCTGTGTGGTTCAGCCACTATTTGTACGTAGCAAGGAGAGGAGCTAAAGGCAAGATCAACACGTGAAGTATTCTGCATCGTGCGCCTGATTGAAAAGTTACATTGTCTGATTGGCACTGATTTCAGTTATAGAATCTAAAGAGCCCGCCTAATATCCTATTTAGCTTTATAAGCCATGTAATTGCACATGCTAGACTGAAGGCAAGGGGGGGGAAAAATGTTTTCTGCTGCCTCTATCGTAAGAAATTTAAGCACTGAAATTTACCTAAAAAAATGCAAAGGATTTTAGGCATATATTAGGCCCAAAAGTCTTGGATTCTTCCTTCTCCCTCGCAACCTCAATACCGGACCTTATCTTCTCCCACCTCTACCCGGCTTCATCTGGAAGCGAGTGGTAGAGGGATGTGCGATGAAGACATCGACGAGTATGGCCTTCTCAGATGTAGGCTCAACCCTGAAGTGGCTATGGGTGAGAGAAGGAGACGCAGAGGCAGGCTACCGGATGTGTCTCAAGCCACCCAAGTCCTGCCACACCAAGAAGCTAGCGAGAGCCTCACGCTCATGATCAGCATGCACTTCTTGGGGGACTTCTAACGATGGTGAGGTGGTCTTCGGCTGAGTAGCAACACGGGCCATAGTCAAGAGGTCGTGCAAGGAGATACCGAGCGGCGATGCAGGATGATGGGTCTGACGGATGAGGATGGAGAGAGTGAGAGAGATCTTGTGATGTATGATCATGGTAGTGGATTTCATCGAGGGGTAAAATTGTCTTTCTCTATTACCAAGGGCCCCGAGAACTAGGCCCAAGGCCCATGTAGACCTAGCCCACTCATACAAATCAAAATACCCTATAAAAAGCACTACAAAGGCCTGGATCTAGGGTTTCCACTCGCCCCCCCCCCCCCCCCCCCCACCACCACTCTCGCCGCCGTCACAACTTAACCTTGTCGCCGCCGTGCAACCCTCCACCCTTTCGCGACACCCTCATCACCGTCACAACTTAACCCTCTCGCCGCCGTTGCAACCCTCCGCCCTTTTAACCACACCCTCGTCACTGTCAAACTTAACCCTCTGTCGCGTCGTTGTTTCGGGGGAGCTGTCACAAATTAATCCTTCCTTCCCCTTAATCAGAATTTGATGATAGCTAAATCCGTGCTTACCAGAGTGTGAGATCCTTCCCTATATATAGAAGTCCTTTTGATTTCTATGTGGATTGGATTCGCGAATATTGGTGATTTGAATGCGTAAATTTGAGACAGCTTAGGCTGTGGGGGGTGTTGGTCGTATCTACGCACCCACTTATATACCGCAAGAGCACGGTGTACAGTTGTAGTCTTTTTCCCCTAGAAGAGTATTCCAAGGTTTAATCGAACCACAAGGACCTATGGGAATTAAGCAAAATCATCAGTAAAAGAGTTAGCCAAGCTTTCTAGTGAGCGTGAGCATGGGTTTCAGGAAACGGGGGTGTTGTGCGATCGGCACAGGGGCGTGCCGGTCGGCACGAAGGCGAAGTTGTCCGAAGTGTGTTGTCCGAAAAGCCTAGGAACAGATTAGGTCGGGGGTAAGTTAGCCAAGTCTGCTAGTTGAGATCGTAACCGAGAAGCTTAATCAAATAGCATCATAAACGGGATTACTCAATTATTGATAACCGAAGATCGGTAGGTCAAGGCCCCTTTCCGACGAGCCCTGTCACGACCAATCGCCTTAGTCGCTGACCTCTTCCTACTCTACACATCATCTCAAGGATCATCGCGTATGCATTAGCGGCTGTGGAGGTACAGAGACAACGTGCAATTATGGCGCATTACAAGATTCCAATGCTACCTTAACCACGATGGAGATAGTGAGAGAACGAATCTTGTCACTTCTTTTTGCCACCACAATTAAGATAAAATCTAATACTTAGTCGTCACTAAGCGTAGGAACAAGTGCATGTAAAGACCATTAAATCCAGGCAATCGATAATCAAAACCATTCATCCACATATTCAACCATACTTCAATGATACATAGTGCAAGATACATCCATCTAGCAGGCCTACCTTATGGATCACCTCTTTAGCACCAATGGTTCTTGATCAACAACTAGAGAACATGAAGACGGGGCAAAGCCCGGTGGCTCTAAACTTACTAGCTGTGGTTGTCCCTCTGGCGGCGGCTCCCGAAACCCTAGGGCTTTTACAAGTTTATATAGGGCTGTACATCAGAAAGGAAAGGATCCTCGGAAAAAGAGTCCTTGTGCCGATCGGCACAGGGGCTGTGCCGATCGGCACACCTCGTGTCCAGCTCGGTTTCCTCCCTAGTCGGTTCGAAGTCCTAGGTAGCTTCCATGTGGGCCTTCCAATCAGTTTTCTTCGAGATCAAGTCTTGTGTTGCTCTTTCAAATCTTCGAGTATTTTATCTCTTCGTGATGAATATCTCTCGAGATTGGTTCGGATAACTTCCTTCTAGATAAACTGAATGGTGGGCCAGCTTGGTGGCCTTGGGGTCCCATGTGCCGGTCGGCACATGTCTGTGCCGATCGGCACAGTGGGCCTTTTCTGCTGGTTCTCTTCTCTTCAGGTCCAGATCAGCCTCAATGTCCAGAATGTCGTCCTTCTCAATCTGTTTCTGCAATAAAGCTCCAGAACGACATATATACAAATATAGTGCTATTATCAAGGGTTAATGACCTATAATGATGACATTTATGCTCTAAATAAGGCGCAGTTGGCATATAAAAATGGTATGCTAGAAATCGCCAACAGCTCCCCCACACTTAAACCTTTACTCGTCCCGAGGAAAGTCAAGAATGAAAATCAACTTGCATATAGTCACATCAATCATAGAAGTATTTCAAATCTTCACGAGCTGAGCATTTAGTCATTGTGAGATTAAATCAATTTAGTATTCAGCAAGCATGTTCACAATATGGGTACTAAACATGAAAGAGTATTTCCCAAAGCAATCCTTGAAAATATTCAACTTAATGCACAATGACTTTTCCACTTATGTGAATCACAAAAAGGTATTGTGAGCAAAAGAACTATCCTTCTCAAACGATCAAGTCAACAACTCAACTTCAATCTCTCACCTAAATACTCAAAAGCCTAGCCTACTTTATCGATATATGTATGTGTAAGGCCATATGAGTAGCTTGGTGAGGAAATTCAAGGAAAATAGACATAAATCAACAACATATTGCAAAGCTAAGAAATAACTCTAATTGGTTTTACTGAGACTTGTCAAAAGGCCATTAGGAAATGAATTGAGAAAGAAAACTCACACCTTTAGAATAGTGGACATATACTTGTGTGAATGAACAATCACAAGTAGAGAACGTAATCTTTTTAAACAGGTGACAAAGCTGTCCTTCTTCTTTGCATATCTATCAGAAACTTCCTGGCATTTTCGAAGGATATCGAATGCATAGAATTGTGGACATGATTGGAAAAAGAAAGTCTTGGCTACTAATCAATGATAAGAATTCAAGGGAATTCACTCTTCCCCCCACACTCAAATTTTTGCTAGTCCCGAGCAAAACAGCGCAAGGTACAGACTTTATTTACTTTTTTCTTTTTTTTTTCTCTGTGTGTGCCGGTCGGCACAACTTGTGCCGGTCGGCACACTGTCTGTACTTGCCAATTTCGCTCTGGATTTTTCGTTGGAACTGCTGTGTCAGATGTATAGCCAAGAATACAGTAGGATGTGTCAAGGATTGATATTCGAATCAAAGAATTTGGTTCTCAAGTATCGGATACTCGGCGAATGTGCATAATTCCAATATTCGGTAATTTGCATAGCTCGAGTGGGAATAGGCTAGAAAATCATCACGATACGCGAAAGATGTGGCCAATTTTCCAAGTCTCATACCCTAAGAATTAAATCTTAACCGAGCTCAATCATCAATCCTAGTCTCTACTTAGCAAGGGCTTAAATTGAGTCACATATATTGGCATTGGTAGGCACAACCGAATGATATGGAGTAATTCTAAAGCTCACAATAAGAACATTTGAAATTTATAAAGAAATAGGTACTAAGTCATGTCATCCAAAATGATCTTATTTGACCTTGCATGGGAATTTTGAAATGCACTACGCCACATATGAAGTGTTTGCCGAATACACTTTAGTGAAAGTGAAAGTTCGAAATTATTTATGCTCAACATCGCTCGATTATCATTAACACTTCTCAAGATAGACATACATACTCGTATCATTTTTCAAATAAAACATAAAGATCATCATCATATTGGATTTGAAAAACGGGCTACATGGTGATGTATCATTCTAAACAAAACTAGCACACTTGCATAAATAAAACTAGACTACTAGCACACATGATGATAAAAGCACACAAACAAACTAAACACACCCGATACATGGTTTCCCAACCCGCTCACAACACATAAGGAAATAAAAAAAGAGAATGCGAAAGGGAAAGAAAAACTCAAACCGGGAAACCGATACAAGTTGTGCCATACACAACACTCTACCCATCAAATGGAGGTGGCTGATTGTAGTCGAAGCCGTAGTACGCCGCCTCCAATCTCCCGAACTCGTCAATCATCGCCTCGGTGTTGCTCCGCATCGCGCCCCGCCAAGTTGTCGATGCGTTCAACGTATTGAACGTTGTTGTCGATGTTTGTCTGTACCGATGCATAGGGGCAAAGTTCGCCCCTGGAGGACCTGCAGGAGCATAGTAGGGTGCCCCCTGGAAGTGCTGAGGTAGACAGGGGGCATACCAAAGTACCTGGGGTCGGTGCCGGTCGGCACCTGTCCTGTGCCGGTCGCACAAAGCCCGTGCCGATCGGCACGGGTGCCTGCTGCGCTGGTTGATGCTGCGCGGCTGCTGCCGCGTCCCAGTTGTCCCAGTCTGCCGCTGCGCTCGCCGAAGACTGGCGACACGACCTCCTTTCCCCGCGCTTGGTCTTCGTTACTTGTGTCGCTCGCGGAGGTCGGCCTCAAGCCAATTCCCTCCGTCGATCTTGTTCGGGAGGAAGAGGCGAGCTCGGGGCAGGGAAGCTTGATGCCGGTGCCGCACACGTAGTAGCCGAGCTTGGCGCTACCCGTGATGGTCTTCCCGCGCACCATGGGACTCGTCATGAGCGCGGCCCTTGTCCAACAATCTTCCTTCATCATGAGGTTACCTTCGGTGACTTGGAAGATGATTGTTTGGAGGTAGCCTCCAAAAGCTAGTCGCTTAGGGTTGGCCCTTTGGCTAAACCAACTTGACACCATCGTCCCGATGGGATTGCACTTGCACGGACTCGCAATGGCGTTGTAGAGCCAATGCAAGTCCGGGTCGGAGATGTTGGTGGTGTCGAGGCGGCCGGTAGTGCGCGGGCCATCCACGGTGGAGGATTGGATAGGGGGTTCTTGATGTGCCCCCTCTTGCGCTCGTCGCGTCGGCGATGCGGCGCCAAATGTGTCGAGCATCTCTGTAGTCGCCGCGCCGTATACGGGGGCCTCCCTATCAAAACCGAGAGCATCGGAGATGCCCTCAATCGTGATGAGTAGTAAGGCTCGTCCCGCACACGGAACTTGATCTTGTCGTCCTTGCTCGTCCCACCTCGCGGCTCATGGTGGTGATGAACTCGGTGATGAGCTCGATGTCGAAGCTGCTCGCTTGGTCGTGGAGGGTCTCCCATCCAAGGTTGAGGAGGCATTGTGGAGGTCCGGCCATACCCCGACCTTGGCGAGGAACTCTTCATCCATGTCGATGTTGGGGAAGATGGGCCGCGGATGTTGGTGTAGTAGAACTCCTCCTCACGGCTCGTGAGGGTGAACCCCTCCCGAACCGCTCGCGCTGGGTATATGCCGGCAGGCGCGCTCGGCTCCCCGCCTGTCCGCCTCCGCGGCCGGCCGGCGGGCTGCCGGGGCGGCGGTCGCGCTCCTCGTGCGCGGCCCGGTCCTCGAGGGATGCCGATGTCGCGGTGGCCGATGAAGAAGTCATCCCGCCCTCGTGGCGGGTCATCTCGACGGAGAGCTCGGGGCTATCATAGCCCACCGAGCTTGCCCTTCTCGTCGAGGTGAAGGAGCCGGTGTCGCTGCCGGAGTTGTTGTCGCCGGCTTGGTGTGACCGCCGTAGTGGTGTGATCCACCGGCGTGGTGCGGTCCACCGGAGTGGTGTGATCCACCGTGAGTGGTGTGACCCGCCGGAGCTGAACCCCCGGCGAATCTTCTTGCCGGCGCTCTGAGCGTGAACTAAACCCCTTCATTTCCTGCGAAAGAATGGAAACGTATCGCGCAAATGGAGGGAAGTGGAGGAGTGGAGAGGGTTACCAGGAAGTTGTGGCGAAAATGAAGGAGGTGATGCCCCTTCTTATAGCTCTCATGGCGTCCAAGGGAAGGAACCCACGCCGGTTCAAATTCCCGCGCGTGCCGGTCGGCACAGTGCCGTGCCGGTCGGCACGATTCAAATTTTCGCGGATTCCGTCGTACCTCGGCTGCCACGCCTTCTTTTCCTCTTCCCATGACTCGTACAGTGTCGAATGTCGGGGAACAGGGGCCACCTGCAAAAGATTAGCTTTCCCATGCTGTGCCGATTGGCACGGAGGCCGTGCCGGTCGGCACGATTCAAATTTGCACAGATTCGCACGTACCTCGGCTTCAGCAACTTCTTTTCCTTTCCCCATGCTTGATACAGTGTCGCATGTCGGGAGGAGACAGGGGAGCACGTTCGAATTTTGAATTTTTGGTGCCGATCGCCACGGGGTCCGTGCCGGTCGGCACCTTTGCTCCATCCCGAGGCTGGGTGTGGTTGTCTCCCTGTGCTCGGCAGCTGCTTGGGTGTCAGTGGCCTTTCCTCCTTCCAATGTGCGCAGACTTTGATGATCAGATTCGAATTCTTGGTCAGTGTGCCGGTCAGCACAACGTGTGCCGGTCGGCACTGTGTAGTCCGCGCCCGATTCAACTTCGTTGCTTTGTGTCGCCAAAATTTCAAATTTCTTCGCGGATGTCAGACTTCCTGTAGCATCGAGATTCTTGGAGGTGGCGTTTCCTTTCTGTGCCGATCGGCACGTCTCTGTGCCGGTCGGCAACTGTGCCAAATTTCCGCCAGTGCCTCTTCTTTCGCAAGGATCATCCAGCATATTCCTGCGACACAAAAAATACCAAAGCACGGAAATATTCTCGGAACAATTGTTGCACTTACCTTTCCAAATTTTTCTTCATCAAATATTCCGCATATTTTCTCCACTTTACCCCTTATTAATTTTCATCTCCAGTTCGGGGTAACTTACAGAGCACGACTTGGCGTGCTTGCCCTTGTGCCGATCGGCACAGCGCGTGCCGGTCGGCACCATCCAGAATTTCCTCTTTTTGTTTTTTTTCTTCCTGCGCTGTTAGCCAACAAGCAAAATACAAAAACAAAAACTGCAGAAAGTAAACAGACAGCGCAGGTGTTCACACAAAAGTTAAAACAAACACTTGGACTAACAAATTTTATTCCGGGAGCATTATTGTGGACTACAAGCAAAACATTTAAAGGCCGGGTTGCCTCCCGGTTAGCACTAAATTTCTAATTCACGGGTTGCCCTCCCGAAAGCACTAACACACAAAGACTCACCCTATGACTCGCTCCCCGAAAATTGGGTTGCCTCCCAAAAACGCTCTTATCTTAGTTTTAAAAAGGTCGTAGAGCTTGACCTCCCCGCTAAATTACTTCCTTAGCGTCGCCTTACGGGAAAAAGTTGCGACACTACAAGGTTCTCTTGTCTCTTCTCCTTCAATGATAGGACATGTCCTTCCTCCAATTACCCTCGATTGCTTTATGGTGCGGAGACTTGTATTTCTCAACCCACTTGGATACCGTACGGCCTTCTTCTCCCTTGGGGCGAAAATTAATGTGTAGGAGGCTCCACTTATGTCAAAGCTTATCTTTCCACTCCCCACATCAATGTTTGCCTTCGCTGTCTCAAGAATGGCCGGCCCAAAATCAATGAAGTCTTTGTCCTTCTATCCATATCAAGCACAATAAAATCCACAGGAACTATATGATCACCAATTTGGACAGGCACATCTCAGCAATTCCATCGGGATAGCGAACCGATTGATCGGCCATTCCAACACATGGCCGTAGGCTCTAACTCTGGCAAATTCAAACTTGCAAAGACATAGCTAGCATGACACTTACACTTGCTCCAAGATCGCATAAAGCCCCTTCAAAGATTTGAGCTCCAATCAACACCGGATACTAGGAGATCCGGGGTCGGGCTTCTTTTCTGGTGTAATGTCATTAATAGCTGCAGTGCACTCTCTTGTCATCTTCACTACTTCTTCCGATGCTAAGGACTTCTTGCTTTGCATAATATCCTTTATGTACTTAGCATAGGTGGGCACTTGAAGAGCATCAAGGAACGGAACATTGATATATAATTTCTTCATAATATCGACAAACCTGGAGAATTGCTCATCGTGATGTCGAATCCTCTCTGTCTTGGTCAACAGCTGCGTATCCAGAAAGGTAGCAGGACCATGTTCCTTGTTCTCAGTTCCCCTTTCAGACTCGAGAGGTCAATTTCTTCTGCGTGCCGATCGGCACCATCCCCGTGCTGGTCGGCACCGTCTACTGTAGCGTGCCGATCGGCACCTTCGTCGTGCCGGTCGGCACGTGGTCGTCTTGCTCCAGCTGCGAACTTCGGATCTTCGGTTTGCTTCCCAGACCTCGTCTCGATGGATTTCAGCTGTTCTGCAGAGCGGGTATTACCAGGAAGAGCCTTTCTCGCTTTTACCGACTCCGCTAATGGGCCATTTGTTTCTCCATCATCTTCATGAATTGGAGGATTTGCTGATTAGAACTCCCCACTTCGATGACCTTGTCATTGATTGTCTCAAGACACACGATCAACTTCCTTGAATTTGGCTTGAGTATCCTTGTTGACCTTCTCTTGAGTTTGAAAGAACTCTTGGCATTTAATACGAAGAGGGATGGCGTTTTGCATAGACGATGACGGGGTGAAGCTACTCCTTTGTTGCTGATATGGAGTCTTCCATCCTTGACTCTTGACATAATTGAGCATTTTCACATCTTCGGGGCAATCCCTGCTCACATGACCAAGTTCTCCACATTCTTCACATGTGGAACGGGCTTCCGCTAGCTTGACGGTCTCTTCCTTGGGAATATGATCAATCTTGTCCAATCTCCTTTGTATGGGTGTCAAGCTTGTCCATGAGCAATTCATCATAAGCTCTTTCCACCACACTCTTCATTTTCCCGTGGAAGGTTGAAGGCTTCTACTTTCTCTCTCGCCAACCCATGATTGATTTTGCTCTATCTTCTTGATCAAAGCCGTGGCTTGAGCGGGTGTCTTGTCCAAAAATGATCCTCCAGCCGAAGCATCTAAGTGTTGTCGGGACAAAAGATTCAAACCCGTGTAGAACCTTTCCACTAGCTCCCATTCAGCAAGACCATTGTGCGGACAAGCATCCTTGTACTCATTGAATCGATTCCATGCTTCTCCAACGCTCTCATCAGCAAGTTGAGTGAATCCAAGGATCTTGTTCTTCAAAGCTTGAGTCTTGCCTGGAGGGAAGTACTTTGCCAAAAAATTCTGCAGAAAGTAGATCCCAACTAATCTTGGTCGCAGTAGGCAGCCCATGGTACCACTGCTTAGGACGCCCAATAAGAGATAGAGGGAACAGTCGCACCTTGGCTTCATTGTCATTCATATGTTCCAATTGAAAGGTACCGCGATTTCATGAAAATGTTGCAAATGCATATTAGGATCTTCAGAACCTGTGAACGGTTGCTGACCAACCAAAGACATGTAGCGCTCCAGCCGAAAGGGTCTAGCTTGTGCAGTGAATTCAGTCTTGGTGACATTGTCCAAGGCAGGCTTGAGACGATTAGCAATTGGTGTGCGTCTCCCATGTCTTCTTCTTCAGGAACTTCTTCTACCTTGTCTTCTTCCAAAGCTGCAAACAATGCCTTCGGGCTGAGCTGCTCGCTGTTGTCTTCTATGTCTCCCACTGACTTGCTTTTTTTTTCCGCCTTACGCTTGCGAAAGAGAATCTCTGGATCATCGAGGTAATTAAAGGGTTTATTCGACTTAGCGCCGTCCATACCTGTCTGTTAAATGAAACAGGACATATATACTGGAAAAGACAGAGAAATCAAAGAAAGAAAGCTCTGTGCCGGTCGGCACACAGGGTGCCGATCGGCACAGCGACCAATTTCTCAAACTTCAAACAATGCCTAATTCGAACAAAGGTCCCCGGCAACGGCGCCAGAAAAAGACAGCTTGTTGGTCGTATCTACGCACCCACTTATATACCGCAAGAGCACGGTGTACAGTTGTAGTCTTTTTCCCCTAGAAGAGTATTCCAAGGTTTAATCGAACCACAAGGACCTATGGGAATTAAGCAAAATCATCAGTAAAAGAGTTAGCCAAGCTTTCTAGTGAGCGTGAGCATGGGTTTCAGGAAAACGGGGTGTTGTGCCGATCGGCACAGGGGCGTGCCGGTCGGCACGAAGGCGAAGTTGTCCGAAGTGTTGTCCGAAAAGCCTAGGAACAGATTAGGTCGTGGGGTAAGTTAGCCAAGTCTGCTAGTTGAGATCGTAACCGAGAAGCTTAATCAAATAGCATCATAAACGGGATTACTCAATTATTGATAACCGAAGATCGGTAGGTCAAGGCCCCTTTCCGACGAGCCCTGTCACGACCAATCGCCTTAGTCGCTGACCTCTTCCTACTCTACACATCATCTCAAGGATCATCGCGTATGCATTAGCGGCTGTGGAGGTACAGAGACAACGTGCAATTATGGCGCATTACAAGATCCCAATGCTACCTTAACCACGATGGAGATAGTGAGAGAACGAATCTTGTCACTTCTTTTTGCCACCACAATTAAGATAACATCTAATACTTGGTCGTCACTAAGCGTAGGAACAAGTGCATGTAAAGACCATAAAATCCAGGCAATCGATAATCAAAACCATTCATCCACATATTCAACCATACTTCAATGATACATAGTGCAAGATACATCACCATCTAGCAGGCCTACCTTGATGGATCACCTCTTTAGCACCAATGGTTCTTGATCAACAACTAGAGAACATGAAGAACGGGGCAAAGCCCCGGTGGCTCTAAACTTACTAGCTGTGTTGTCCCTCTGGCGGCGGCTCCCGAAACCCTAGGGCTTTTACAAGTTTATATAGGGCGTACATCAGAAAGGAAAGGATCCTCGGAAAAAGAGTCCTTGTGCCGATCGGCACAGGGGCTGTGCCGATCGGCACACCTCGTGTCCAGCTCGGTTTTCCTCCCTAAGTCGGTTCCGAAGTCCTAGGTAGCTTCCATGTGGGCCTTCCAATCAGTTTTCTTCGAGATCAAGTCTTGTGTTGCTCTTTCAAATCTTCGAGTATCTTTTATCTCTTCGTGATGAATATCTCTCGAGATTGGTTCGGATAACTTCCTTCTAGAATAAACTGAATGGTGGGCCAGCTTTGGTGGCCTTGGGGTCCCATGTGCCGGTCGGCACATGTCTGTGCCGATCGGCACAGTGGGCCTTTCCTGCTGGTTCTCTTCTCTTCAGGTCCAGATCAGCCTCAATGTCCAGAATGTCGTCCTTCTCATCTGTTTCTGCAATAAAGCTCCAGAACGACATATATACAAATATAGTGCTATTATCAAGGGTTAATGGCCTATAATGATGATATTTATGCTCTAAATAAGGCGCAGTTGGCATATAAAATGGTATGCTAGAAATCGCCAACACGGGGCCGGCAGGCACCATGTTGTTCCTTTTTTTTGTGGGGGGGGGGGGGGGGGGGGGGGGGTGGGGGGCACACACCATGCATGTTGTTCCTTCCTGCCTCGTATTGTGTCGTGCACATGAAACGGCTATGCCCGTGGGCCGTCTAAATTTGCTGGTTTAGTTCACTGATATACAGGAGTAGTGTTGATGTTGATCTTACGCATGAAGCTCACCATAGTACGCAACGAATAACTCCGAGTAACAAAGGGCATGACCGTATTTTTACTTAATATATCTGGTTTACGTATAGCTAGGCAAATCTAGAAGAATTCTTGTGATGTTGTGAAAATGCTCTGACACATCCTTGTCAGTTTACAATCTTATATCGTCTGTTTTTCTCCTGTTCCTCTAGCTAGGCTTCATGGCGCCATGCAACCCAGCACCAAGAAGAGGAAGGCAACAGTAGTTACCCGGTCGGCTGCACAACGTGGTGTTGTCCGTGGGAGCTCAAGACAACAGGATGATCCCACTGATAAAGAGGACAGAGATGCACCAGCAGACAGGCTCAGCTCTCTTCTCGGAGCATACTGGGCTGTATCCTCGCTTGCTGAGCGCCATCGAGGCCGCGCGGATGAGCCGGCAATCCAAGACATGGCGGAGCGTGTACTCGTCCCAGACTACCGGCTCGACATCATCGACGACAACGATCTGTGGCGCGGGCTTCACGGGCCGCGCAGGAGCAGCACTAGTAATTACCAACAGTCGTTGTGGCGTTGCAACATCATCACCTAATGCTCGGCGTGCACCACCCCTCCATTCTCGGTTCATCGTCAGGCAGACCCTGATGGCGGAGGAGACGGTGTCCGGGTGGCTGGACACGCTGTCCCGTGCTGGGGTCGTGGAGGAGCTTGTCCTCGCCATGCCGTCGTCCCATCGAGGCCCTCTCCGTCTGCCGCGCTCCGTCGTCTTCAAGTGCAGCTCCCTCCGGTCGCTGAGCCTCTGCAACTGTCGCTGGCAACAAACTCCTCGCACCACCAACAACAATGGCAGCGGCGACGTCGTCGTGGATCCGACGTGGACGCTCCCTCACCTGACGGAGCTCACCCTGACGGGCTGCACGCACAATTTGGACATGGCAGTGGAGGACGTCGAGGACTTGTTGCAGCGGTGCCCGGCGCTGCTGAGCCTGTCGCTCGGCAAAGTGAGTCGTTGGCCAAGCGAGAGGCATTTGGAGATCAATTGCCAGAACTTGGTAAGCATCACCAAAGTGGGGCGTGGGCAGCAGATGTTCCGCCTCGGGGAAGTGCCCAACCTTGAACGGCTCCTATGGTGGCCGCTGCTGTCGCCGTACATCAAGTTGGACAATAATGTGCCACCGCCAACGCCCAGACTGCGTGTCCTTGGCATCTTCAAGAGTTGTCCGGTCGATATCGGAGTCGTGTGGGAACAGATGAGGATTGTAGCTCTGTTCACCAACGTGCACGATGCGGCAGACTTGGACCAGGCCTTCAAAACTCTGCATCATTTCCCTCAGCTGGAGACACTTCACATGAAGGTTAGTTTGTTTGCATTAATCATCCTGGCCATGCAACTCCTATTTATTAATTAACGGTTGTTCATTGGCCACACACACACACACACACGCACACACACACACAAACTGTTGTTCATTGGCACACAAAGATATATTTTAACATCATATGATAAATTCCTTTTACAAACTGTTGTTCATTGGCACACAAAGATATATTTTAACATCATATGATAAATTCCTTTTTTGTGTCCCATGCTTTTAGATGGAGGACGGATCTGAAAGCGACAGCAACAAGAGTAAGCAAATCAACTTCGAGGAATTGGCCGGCGGAGGACCAATCCTATGCCTTGAGAACAGTGTCAAGACGATTGTTCTAAGGGTGAACAATCTGGTACGCCAGAAGCTAGCCTTCACCAACTTCCTCCTCCGAGAGGCCAAGTCGCTTAGGAGCATGTTCATCTACAAGAAGAGAATTGCCGGAGAGCTTCTGCCGCCGGAGAGGAGGGGCTCTAGCACCGCTCAGGTCGTGTTCGGCGACAGCAGCAAGTGCAGCCTGGAGATGATGGACACCTCTTCTGCCAACTACAAGCTCGCCGACCCATTCATGCTGTAAGAGTCCGGTTGGCGGTTGGTGATGAATAGAAGCGCATTCGTTAGATAAGTGTTCAATCATGCATGAATTTCGTTTGGTTATTCCAGATTCGAGTCACTTTTGTACTTCAGTTCAGTGTGGTCATGTGTGAACGGCGTGAACAAAAGCTGTAATGATGCAATATTTGCTTGGACGCTATGCTTGTTACTCTGGTGAAATTTAAACTGCTTTGTGAATTCTTCATGTCTGCACGAGACAAAATTATCGAGCTGTGTGTGTGTGTGGGTGGGTGGGGGGGGGGGGGTCTAGGATCCTTGTTTTTCAGTAGATTCTCTTGCTATTCACGACGCCGCGGTGACCACAACCCTCCGCGTGTTGTCTTTGCAAAGATTGTTCGGGAAAACAATTGCATCTAGTGGGAGGTGAGTTTCCATCCTTCCCACGTATGGAATTCTTTTGTTGATTAATTGCTACATTGGCAAGATTCATGAATATTGGTGCTTTCAAATTGCGTAGGTCTGGTAGATTGTTTGCGTGTCGGGTGGGACCACTTATATAACAATCTGGTAGCATGTAGCTATCGCAGGCTTAGGACTCTAGCTGCTGGATAAATAAGTCGGCAAGAGCCACGCCATGGCCTGCAGCATTCTTTCCACTCCAGTTGCCACCAGTCGCCCCACACACTCTCCGAGACAATGGACACCCTCGACAACGGCTTCTTTGGCCGCTGCTTTCGCGTTACATCAAGTTGGCAAGAATGTGCCACCACCAACGCCGAGGCTGCATGTCTTTGGCATCTTCAAGAGTTGTTCGGTCAAAGATCGGAGTCATGTGGGAACAGGTGAGGATTGTAGCTCTGTTCACCAACGTGCACGATGCGGCAGACTTGGACCAGGCCTTCAAAACTCTGCATCACTTCCCTCAGCTGGAGACACTTCACATGAAGGTTAATGATGAGGACATCACTCCTTCGGATGCACACAACACTCCTCCACATGACATTGAAGGTCCTATAACTAGAGCTCGCGCGCGACAATTAAATTTAGAGGTGAGCTCGTTCCTAAGTACTTATTTATTTGATTTTGAGAATAGATTGCTACCTAATGAATGTATTATGATTAGGAACTATGGAGAGGACCAGGGGATGAGTGGAGAGGAGCTTGGAGGCGGAGAAGACCAGCAAGGACGTCCAAGTCAAGTTGGAGACCCAAGCGAAGTCGATTTCGGTTCTGTTTCGGAGTCCAGGAGCAGTCTGTACTAAAACGGCCGCCCAGGTCGCATACGGGCTCCGTTTTGGGCGAACCAGATATGGATGGAAAGATAATTCGACCACCTTTCCAATGGCACCAGTTTCAAGTCCAAATTCGTCCAGAGTCGTCGGGAATCGTCGAAACAAGTGGACGTCCAGAATCTGTCTTGGCGCTGTGACGCCGTCTTTGGCCTTTGGGCTTTGTATCTTGTGTGAGCCCATTAGGGGTGTGTCCAGGGGATGTTGCACGCCCCTTAGACTATATTTACAGCCGCCGGCGCATGAGCAATTTGGTTGCAATCTTCTTTGTTCTTGCTTGTGTTCTTCGATTCGCTTGCAGGGATAAGCCTTCTGGGCGAGGTCAACCGTGCAACGCCGGTTGATAACCAGAGAAGACGTGGTGCTGCGATTGCGGGGTTTCGGACGTGTTGTTCGGAAGCCGGATCGACGTGTGTCACATCTTCGACCTAATCGTCGTTTACCACCGAACCTTTCGGAAGATCGGGCACCCTAGTCCACATCAGTTGGTATCAGAGCTTCTGGTTTACCGTCAGGTTCGACCTTTACCTTAGTAGTTGTTTCGCCATCATCCTAGAGTCTACAAAAAGCCAAAAAAAATTTTAGTTGTTAGGTTTTTCCCCTTCCCAGACCACGTTAGCCTTTGCATAATTCAATTTCAGAGTTCGTAGTGTTGAGTTTGTGTCCTAGTTCGAGTTTCTGTTGCTGGTTTAGTTCGTGTTTTAGTTCGGTCGTGTGATCCTTGGGAAACCCTAGCCGCCGCCTTTGATTTCGCCTTTTCTGTCAATTGTCGTCGCACCATCCAGTGTTAGGGTTTCATCGCTTGTGTTCGTTTCGCCATCACATACACCTCCACAGATCACCACACCACCACCAGACACCTTTCCATACTCCGCTGCCACCATATCACGAACTGTTCCAGAAACCGATTCGGTACCGATTTCAGTTTTGCCTTGCTATATACCCTAGCTCGACACACCTTCGACAAAACAGGCATAACTTTGCGCTCGGTGCTCTGTTTTGGTTGAAATTTTTACAGCAGGTTCCAAACTTGAAAAGAGCCATTTGGCGCAGCCAAAAAAATTAAAAAAAATCAGGAAGATAATTAAAAAAATCATTGAAGTTGATTTCGGTCTTTTCACAGAACATCTCAGAATTTCTGTAGACCACATCCTTTCTCAGATTGAGCTGAAACTTTGAGTTTCTCCTATTCTTGTGCCTCTGGTTGCGAGAAAAATATCAGAAAAATAAAAGAAAAAAGAAAATTGAATAGCACTATGATTTCTACTAGTGCCTGCTATTTTGTCCTGTAGTGCCAGAAGTGTTGATTGTTGCCTTGATCTCTGTCTTTGCTGTGTCCATCATTTTCATCCTTTGAATTGAGTTCATCACTGCTGTTCTAAGGACACGAGTAGGCCAGCAACTAAGGATAAGTAATTTGGGACATATATTCAGCATTACTATCTGTCTTTGAATTGTGTTCCACTCACATATATTTGGCCTTCCTAGCTCCACATACTCCTTCTGGGCAGCACAGGTTCTTACCCTTGCAATCGCGGAACACGCCTTCCAGGTATTCCTTTGCTTTGCGTAGTGAGAACCTTGTAAGAACTTGGTAAGACGCGCCTTGTTGCTGTTTGAGAGGCACCACTTTTACCACCTGCAGTAGACATTTATTAGGGATAACCTTCACGGTTTGTTTCCTGTTTTGGTGTTTGCGATGACAGGTGACAACAATGGTGCTGATTCCCCAGACAATTTCAATGAGTGTGTCAGCCAAGGACAGCTGCAAGCTGCTCTTGAGAAGGCTCATGGAGTGATAAAAGAAGACATTGGCAAGCTCGTCACCGCCGAACTCAACAAGCATAAGCTGTTCAACCTCATTGAGTCATTGGACAAGCGGATGGGCTAGGCTTGTTGACAAGTGTGAAGAGATGGACAATCGCTTGAAGGCCAATGAGGCCTCTTCTGCCAACGACGACAACAACAACAACAACAACAACAACAACAACAACAACAACAACAACACACACCTGCAACACCAACACTGAACTTCCAGATTATACGGTGTTTGATGAAGAAGGAAACGTTGATGAAGAAGCCACTCAACAGAATAGGGCGCGCCGACGTCTTCAATTCAACACTCAAGGTATGGGTGGTATTCATAATCAGCGACGTGCTGCAGGCAATAATAATCGTGCTGTCGATGATCCCTATGCTAAGATTAAGTTTACTATACCATCTTTTGCTGGAAATTATGATGCTGAGGGATATCTTGATTGGGAGATGATGACGTAGAACAGAAATTTAATGCTCATCTTGTTCCTGCACAGCATAGAGTTAGACAAGCTACTAGTGAATTTAAAGATTTTGCTATTATCTGGTGGAATAGTCTAGCTAATGATGGTAATACTCCTCAGACATGGGAAGCTTTGAAAACAGCCATGCGTGATCGTTTTGTTCCTCCTTCATATCATAGAGATTTACGTAAAAATTGATGCGCCTAGAACAGGGAGATATGTCAGTTCAGGATTACTATGGGGAGTTGCAAAAGGGTTTGATGCGCTGTGGTATAGTTGAGGAACTAGAGGATTCGATATGTCGTTTTTATTCTGGTTTGAGGCGGGAGATTCAGGACATTGTTGATTATAAAGAATTTAACACTGTCAACCAGTTGTTCCAGTTTGCTATGCTTGCAGAGAAGGAATTGCAGGGACGTGAGCAGCGGAACAAGAACAACAACCGGACCTCCTACACGCCGCGCACGTCTACATCAGCGGGGCTGCCCAAGGCTTCCTCCTTCCGGACGCCTCCTCCAACGGGCAAGCCTGCAGCGAGCGTTTCAGCGGCGCCGACCAAGCCTACTACACGATCGGCTGAACCAGCGAAGAGTGCTTCATCCGTCGCCTCGACGGGACGCACCACCGGCATTCAGTGTCACCGCTGCCATGGACTTGGCCATGTGCAGAAGGATTGCCCAAGTCAGAGGGCATATGTGGCTACAGATGATGGAGGATATGTCAGCACCTCCGACATAGAAGATGACATTGATGAAGAAATTGTTGTTGAGGACGCCGATGGCCATGTCCTTAGCGCAGAACACACTTCGGGATTAATGAACATCATTGTGCAGCGTGTACTTAGCACGCAAATTCAGCAGCCTGAGAAGATACATCGCCACAACTTGTTCCAGATTTTCTTCAACATTAAGAACCGTCGTGCGCGTGTGATTATTGATGGGGGAAGCTGCAACAATTTGGTGAGTTCAGATTTAGTCAAGAAGCTTGGCTTGACCACTCGACCACACCCACATCCATACCATATTCAGTGGTTAAATGATTCTGGTAAGGCTAAGGTAACACAAATGTGCAGAGTTTCATTTTCCATTGGTACATATGCTGATTCTGTGGATTGTGATGTGGTACCTATGCAAGCTTGTTCACTTTTGTTGGGTCGACCTTGGCAACATGATAATGATGCTTTGCACCATGGTAGAGGTAATAAATACACGTTTACACATAATGGACAGAAAATTACTTTGCTACCTTTGACCCCTGCTGAAATTGTACAAGCTGATAGAGAAAGAGCTGCTAGTATGAAAAATGATAAATCTGAAAATCAGCAAATTGCTAATTCTGTTTTCCCACCTAAAAGTGATAAACCTGCACCTAAATCTAAGGACAAGGGAATTAAATTGAAGGGTAGAGTGATGCTTGCAACAAAAAGTGATCTTGCTGAAATTTCTGATTGTGATATATGCTATGCCTTCATATGCAAACGAGCTTTGTTTTCACTTGATGATATTGTTAGCTCTTTGCCTCCTGCTGTCACTAACCTTTTGCAGGAGTATGAGGATGTTTTTCCAGCTGAGATACCCCCGGGGCTGCCATCTTTGAGAGGGATAGAGCATCAAATTGATTTGATCCCGGGGAGCGACTTTGCCAAACCGTGCTGCTTATAGAACCAACCCCGAGGAGACTAAGGAAATTCAGCAACAAGTCCAAGAGCTTTTGGACCGCGGGTATGTACGTGAGAGCCTTAGTCCTTGTGCCGTTCCTGTAATTTTGGTTCCTAAGAAAGATGGTACTTGGCGTATGTGTGTTGATTGTAGAGCCATTAACAACATTACTATTCGTTATCGTCATCCTATTCCTAGGTTAGACGACATGCTTGATGAGTTATGTGGTTCTATAATTTTCACAAAGATTGACTTGCGTAGTGGCTACCACCAAATTAGAATGAAACTTGGAGATGAATGGAAAACAGCTTTTAAAACCAAATTCGGGTTGTATGAGTGGTTAGTAATGCCTTTCGGTTTAACTAATGCACCTAGCACTTTCATGCGTTTGATGAATGAGGTTTTGAGGGCTTTTATTGGTCGATTTGTGGTGGTTTACTTTGATGATATTGATTTACAGCAAGTCTATGGATGAACATATGGGTCATTTACGTGCTGTTTTTGATGCTTTGAGAGATGCACGTTTGTTTGGTAACCTTGAGAAGTGCAATTTTTGCACCGATCGAGTTTCTTTCCTTGGCTATGTTTGTTACTCCACAGGGAATCGAGGTGGATAAGACAAAGATTGAAGCCATTGAGAGCTGGCCGCTGCCCCAAACCATCACGCAGGTGAGAAGTTTTCTTGGTCTTGCAGGATTCTATCGCCGCTTCGTCAAAGATTTCAGCACCATTGCTGCTCCATTGCACGAGTTGACGAAGAAGGGAGTGGTGTTTCGTTGGGGAAAAGCACAAGAGGAGTCCTTTGCCACTTTGAAGGACAAGCTTACACACGCGCCTTTGCTGCAACTTCCAAACTTGGTAAGACTTTTGAACTTGAATGTGATGCAAGTGGAGTTGGCATTGGTGGTGTTTTGATGGAAGATGGTAAACCCGTTGCATACTTTAGCGAAAAATTGAATGGCCCCGTTCTGAATTATTCTACGTATGATAAGGAATTGTATGCTCTTGTACGTTCTTTACAAATGTGGCGTCATTATTTGTGGCCTAAAGAATTTGTTATTCATTCGGATCATGAATCGCTTAAGTATCTTCGTTCACAAAATAATCTGAACCGTAGACATGCTAAATGGGTTGAATTTATTGAATCTTTTCCTTACATCATTAAACATAAGAAAGGGAAGGAAAATGTGATTGCCGATGCATTGTCTAGACGATATGCTTTGCTGTCCCAACTTGATTGTCGCATTTTGGACTTGAATCGATTAAAGAAACATATGCGCTTGATCCTGATTTTAAAGATGCATTACTGAATTGTAAAGAGGGACGTTCATGAAACAAGTTTGTGTTGAATGATGGGTTTTTGTTTAGAGCTAACCGCCTATGCATTCCAGTTGGTTCCGTTCGTCTTTTGTTGATACAGGAAGCGCATGGAGGCGGATTGATGGGACATTTTGGTGCTAAAAGGACGGAGGATGTTTTGGCCGCACATTTCTTTTGGCCAAAGATGAGGAGAGACGTTGAGCGGTTCGTGGCTCGCTGCACTACATGTCAAAAAGCTAAGTCTCGCTTGAATCCACATGGTTTATACATGCCTCTTCCGGTTCCTTCTATTCCTTGGGCGGATATTTCTATGGATTTTGTTTTAGGATTGCCGAGGACTAAGAGGGGGAGGGATAGCATTTTTGTTGTGGTGGATCGTTTTTCGAAAATGGCACATTTTATACCATGTCATAAGAGTGATGATGCTATTCATATTGCTGACCTCTTTTTCAAAGAGATTGTTCGTTTGCATGGTATGCCTTCTACTATTGTTTCAGATCGTGATGCAAAATTCTTGAGTCACTTTTGGCGTACTTTGTGGAACAAGTTGGGTACAAAATTGTTATTTTCTACCACTTGTCATCCACAAACCGATGGACAAACTGAGGTGGTGAACCGTACTTTGGGTACCATGTTGAGGGCTGTTTTGAAGAAAAATTTGAAGATGTGGGAAGAATGTTTGCCACATGTGGAGTTTGCATATAATCGGGCAACACATTCTACCACTAAGGTAAGTCCTTTTCAGGTAGTGTATGGTTTCAACCCCCGTGCCCCCATTGATATTCTACCTTTGCCTACTAGTGAGAGGGTACATAATGATGCTAAAGATCGTGCTGATTTTATCTTGAAAATGCATGAAACAACTAAGCACAACATTGAAAAGATGACTGAAAAATATAGAGTTGCCGGTAGTAAAGGAAAAAGAGAAGTTAAACTTGAACCGGGTGACTTAGTTTGGTTGCACTTGAGAAAGGATCGTTTTCCAGAATTGAGAAAGTCTAAGTTAATGCCTAGAGCTGATGGTCCTTTCAAAATACTTGAGAAGATTAATGATAATGCATATAAACTTGAATTGCCTCCCGAGTTCGGGGTTAGTCCTACATTTAACATTTCAGATTTGAGGCCTTACTTGGGAGAAGAAGATGAGCTTGAGTCGAGGACGACTCCAATTCAAGAGGGGGAGGATGATGAGGACATCACTCCTTCGGATGCACACAACACTCCTCCACATGACATTGAAGGTCCTATAACTAGAGCTCGCGCGCGACAATTAAATTTAGAGGTGAGCTCGTTCCTAAGTACTTATTTATTTGATTTTGAGAATAGATTGCTACCTAATGAATGTATTATGATTAGGAACTATGGAGAGGACCAGGGGATGAGTGGAGAGGAGCTTGGAGGCGGAGAAGACCAGCAAGGACGTCCAAGTCAAGTTGGAGACCCAAGCGAAGTCGATTTCGGTTCTGTTTCGGAGTCCAGGAGCAGTCTGTACTAAAACGGCCGCCCAGGTCGCATACGGGCTCCGTTTTGGGCGAACCAGATATGGATGGAAAGATAATTCGACCACCTTTCCAATGGCACCGGTTTCAAGTCCAAATTCGTCCAGAGTCGTCAGGAATCGTCAAAACAAGTGGACGTCCAGAATCTGTCTTGGCGCTGTGACGCCGTCTTTGGCCTTTGGGCTTTGTATCTTGTGTGAGCCCATTAGGGGTGTGTCCAGGGGATGTTGCACGCCCCTTAGACTATATTTACAGCCGCCGGCGCATGAGTTAGGGTTGGGTTTTGCTTAGATTAATCTGTCATTGAACAGTTTCGCCGCCGTCGGTTTGTGAGACCCCAACTTCGTGAGATTAAGTTGTCATCTGCCATTTGGTTGCAATCTTCTTTGTTCTTGCTTGTGTTCTTCGATTCGCTTGCAGGGATAAGCCTTCTGGGCGAGGTCAACCGTGCAACGCCGGTTGATAACCAGAGAAGACGTGGTGCTGCGATTGCGGGGTTTCGGACGTGTTGTTCGGAAGCCGGATCGACGTGTGTCACATCTTCGACCTAATCGTCGTTTACCACCGAACCTTTCGGAAGATCGGGCACCCTAGTCCACATCAGTTAATTAACTTCACATGATTGTAGTTGGCAACAGAGTAGTTTGTTTGCAACTTTGCATTGATCATCCTGGCCATGCAACTCCTTGGTTAATTAACTGTTGTTCATTGGCCACACCCCACACACACACACACCCACACACACACACACACACACACACACACACACACAACTGTTGTTCGCTGGCACACAAAGATATTTTTAACATGGATAATATGATAAATTCATCTCTTTTTTTGTCCCATGCATGCATTTAGATGGAGGACGGATCTGAAAGCGACAGCAACAAGAGTAAGCAAATCAACTTCGAGGAACTGGCCGGCGGAGGGCTGATCCTATGCCTTGAGAACAGTGTCAAGATGATTGTTCTGAGGGTGAACAATCTGGTCTGCCAGAAGCTAGCCTTCACCAACATCCTCCTCTGAGAGGCCAAGTCGCTTAGGAGCATGTTCATCTACAAGAAGACAATTGCCGGAGAGCTTCTGCCACCGGAGAGGAGGGGCTCTAGCGCCGCTCAGGTCGTGTTTGGCGACAGCAGCAAGTGCAGCCTGGAGATGATGGACACCTCTGCTGCCAACTACAAGCTTGCCGACCCATTCATGCTGTAAGAATCCAGTTGGCGCTTGGTGATGAACAAAAGTGCGCTGGTTAGATAAGTGTTCAATCATGCATGAATTTGGTTTGGTTATCTCGAACTTAATTGGTTTGGTTATTCCAGTCACTTTAAGTGTGGTCAGGTGTGAACCGCATAAACAAACCTGTAACAATCTAGTATTTGTTGATGCTATGCTTGTTACATCTCTTCTGTGCAATTTAAACTGCTTTGTGAATTCTTCATGTCTGCATGAGACAAAATTATCGAGCTAGTGATATTCGAACAGCCATGCTGTTTCCATGAGCCTTTTGTTTTGGCTTCGGCATGTTTTAGTGTAAAACATATCAGGTGAGATGCTTTACACCTGTGTGTGGGTGGGTGGGTGGGGGGGGGGGGGGGGGGGGGGGGGGGGGGGCACAAACTCCACAGTATGACTCAAAAATATGTTTACCCTTATCGCGGATGAAAACAGAGGCCAGAGGAACCAAAATCGGCTTTCGCATAGGCACATGGACGGTCCTTGACCCCACACCAATTCGTTGCCTCCTAATTCGGCTAGTTTTGGAATTAAAAGGGCTCGAAAAGAAAATTTCCCACCCAAAGAAAATTTCCTCATCTTTCATGTTTCTCGTTCTCAATTTACTTTTGTTGAATTTTGAAATTTATATGCCTAAAACCTGACTGGGTCGAATCTTACTTAGCCATTCCCCTTTCTTTTATTTCCCTTTCCATTTACCTCTTGGGACAACCTTCTTTCTCTCCTATGAGGGCCAACAGGCTCAGCTCGCCTCCTGTAGCCCATGCCAGCGCGCCGCAACCCTAGCCGCGCTACCTTCTTCTTTCTCTCGCCTCCTGCAACCCAGCATGCCAGCGCGCCGCAACCCTAGCCGCGCCACCCTAAGGACTTGTGTCTATAAATAGAAAGCGAACCCCACTCCCGACCTCTTTCGCATCAAGCACTGCTACGCACTCTGCAGCCGCCTTCCCAACTCCGACCGCCACGCACCACCGCAGGTCGCCCAGCCATTCCTAGCTGCCCTGGGTTCCCCCAACCTGGCATCGTCCTCTTCCACGACAGGCCGCCCGTCCGCCATCTACGCCGCTCAGAAGCTACCCCCCGACGACACCGAAAAGACGCCGCCACCATTCCGGCCATCATGAACCACCGCAAACTAACTGTGAGCATCCCCATGTATACTTCCCTCGCTTCTCGCGCTTCGTGTCAAGCTTCGACGCTCAGGAGTAGCGCTGCAACCTTGCTTCGGCGAGCCTAGTTTGTTTAGGAAACACATCATATCGTGTTTTTGTGATGTCTTTCATATGTCAAATGGAATGTTCTTAATCGTTTGTGTTTTCCTTTTGATCAACAGTTCCTATGAGTTAATGATGATGTTGATGTTGAGAAGCAGTACAAGAATATGAAGAGCAAGAGACAAGATCACTGAGTAGCATTACATAATCAGGCAAGTGTCCTTACATCTTGCTCATATTAGTATTATAGTTCAGTACTTTTTTTCAATGCATGCAGTCTTTAATTTTTAATTTTATGATATGGTTTACTGGACTTTCTCATTATTCTTTGAAGCTTGGTTGGGTGTTGTCTTTGTTCCTGGTAGAATTATGCTTAGCCTTGCGTGTTAGCAACATGTAGCTTAGGGAATCTGAGCAGAGTTGTTGGTTTTGTAAATGGTGCCGTCTTGCACGAGACTTTGGTGTGTGCTAGTACCTCTCTAGATTCTAAGGATCAGTTCATGGGCTTAGTAACCCGGCCTAATCTTGACTGCATGACTTCCATGAATCAATTTTTTTGCTGGTCTAATACACAGGCGCATTACTCTATTCGTCCAAAATCTGCCTGGCATCAAGTTGACTTTTAGTTACTGTTGTGTAGATAGTCCATTTTGTTATACCATATGCATGTTTTTTTTTGCAATTTAAAAATTTGTTTTTTTTTTCAGCAGAATTCATGGCTCCTCGCAACCACAAGAACAAGAAGATAAAGGCCGCAACCAGTACCCCGCTGGCTGCACAGCGTGGCATTGCCAATAGGAGGTCAGGACAAGAGCACGCTGGCGAGGATAGGGACGCGCAGGATCGGATCAGCTATCTCCTAGACAACATACTGGGCAGCATTCTCACTCAGCTGAGCCTCACCGAGGCTGTACGAATGTATGTGCAGTCCAAGGCCTGGAGGAGAGTGTTCTTGTCTTCAGACTACAATCTGGACACCCTTGATGACAATGATTTGTGGAGTGGGCGGCGGCGCCGGAGGTGTGACAACGGGTACGTTGACCCCGACCAGGCTGTGTGGCGCCACAACGCGCTATCACCTGGTTGCTCGGTGCATGCGGCCCCTCCACCTGCCGGTTTATCATCCGGTGGACGGTCATGGTGGATGAGGCGGTGTCCGGGTGGCTCGACATGCTATAGAGGGAGAGGGTCGTGGAGGTGCTTTTTCTCACCCAACCACCAATCGTTCACCCTGTTGGGCTGTTGCAATTCTTCAAATGCAGCGACCTCCAGTAGCTGAGTCTCTCCAACTGCCGTTGGCCTGCTCACGCCAATGTCATTCCAAAGTCAATGCATCCTCTACATGGCTGAGCTCACCCTGATGGATTGCATGCACATGGCGGTGGAGGCGATCGAGGAATTTCTGAACATCCAATGCTCGAACCTGTTGAGCCTCACCAAAGTGGGTAGCAAGCAGCAGATGTTCCACGTCTGCGCCCAAGCTTGAATGGCTACTGTCGCCAAACATCATCATGACGAAGGATTTACTAGAACGGTTGTCGAGGCTGCATACACTCGGTATCTTCCAGTATTGCCCTGTCGATGTCGGAGTCACGTGGAGACAAGTGAGGACCGTCGCTCTCTTCACCAACATGGACAACGCGGAAGACTTGGAGAAGGCCTTCATAACCCTGCATCAGTTTCCTCGGCTTACTTCATATGGAGGTTAGTTTGCATCAGCAATCCTGGCTAGCTAATTCCTAATTGATTGTTGTTTATTGGCTTGCAGATTCTAGCAACATCATATGATAAATTCCTCTTCTTATTTTTGTGTGTCCCATGCATTATACATCACGAATGGATCTGAAAGGCAGAGCAGAAGGATGACAATCAGTTTTGAGGAACTGGTTGGTGGTGGCCCGGTTGTAAGCCTTGAGAACAGCATCAAGACGATTGTGCTCAGGGTGAACAATCTTGTCCACCAAAAGCTGGACTTTGCCAACTTCCTCCTAAGAGCAGCCAAAGTTCTGGGGTCCATGGTAATCTACAAATGCAACCTGGAGGATATTGAGACACCTGCTGCCAACTACAAGCTCGCCGACCCTTTCATGCCATAAGAGGACGATTTGCGATTGGTAACAAATAAAGTGCGCTGGTTAGATAACAACGGTCAACAAGTTTCTATTAAATTGTCTTTTGGCTGTCATGCTATAGGCATGCACCAATTTTGTTTGGTTATTTGGAACATTTGTTGGTTGTGAATCGCTTCAATTGTTTTTGTAGACACTCATGCTTGAATATTTTCTGTCAATCAAATGTGTCATATTCCTGATGCATTAGTGTTTTGTATACGTGACATGTGGAGCCTAGGCTATCACACGAGAAAGGTTGTCGGCGAGGCCTCGTGGCGAAGTGAACAACAGGAAAAGCAATGGTCATCTCTGGTGCATGAATCAGGTAGAGGAGTTTCTTGCCATCCCCTGGGTGAAACCCTTTGGGTGAAAACACAATTGCACGAGGGTAGGTGTGTGCGGCGCACACGGGATGGGTGTGGTGGCGGCGCGAGTGCCAAGGAGGATCGAGCAGACGGTCGAAGAAGGAAGAAGAAGGAGAGCGGCCGTAGGATCTCCCTTGCGCACAAAGCTAGTTGCACCATATATATGAGCAATGAAGCCGAGATTTAGGGTTTTCGACTCCTCCTTACTTCGCTTCCATCATGTCTCCCAGTGTAACCAACCCTCCGTTGCTTCGTAGTTGTTACCATATTTGATGTGAGTTTCGATCCTTCTTCAATTTTCATGTACAATTTCTTTGGTTTATTTCCATTTCAGCTATGTACATGGATGGATTTTTGTGTCTTGTAGAATTAGGATAGAAAAAACAGGTAGAACTTTGACATAGACCATTGCTGAGCTACGACGCATAGGGCCATTGAGGAGCCAAGCTTGAGTGACCTTGTCACTCTCAGAACATGGGTCGTCCTGGGCTAGCACGTATAGGGATCTCAACGAGCTGAGCTTGTCGCCTTAAGCATGCCCATGTTTGCGCCGTGCCCTTTTATTTGAAGTTGTTATTTTTTTAGTATGAGAAAAGACCAAACTACCATTTTGCTACTTGGTATACTACACTTGTCTTGAATTGACGACTGGTGGAAATTGTTGATAGAAACACCATTCCAATACCACCCACTTGCTGTTATGTAACATGTTATTGCAGCTAATACTCTATGTCAGTTTGTACAACTTACTTTTGTTGGTTGTGATATTATTAGTTATGAATAGCTTCAATTTTTTTAATAGACCATCTTGCTTGATTTTTTTGTGAATCAAATGTCTCCTATTTCAGCTGATACGGTGCATTGTTGTTTTGTGTGTTGACATAACTCAGTAATTTTGTCATTTCGACTGTCTTACGGTTGATTTTTTCAGATATGTGGCTTGTACATTTAAATTTACGTTAACCCGAAATAAAATTATAGGCATGATATATCAATTTTATTTTGCACTAATGTTACCACTTACCACTGATGATTTTTCTCATCTAACTATGTAATTATATTCCTCATGTAAGTCATCGTATACTATTTTAGTTGTTCGAAGCATTTGAGTTGCAGCTAGAACAATAATACGGAGGTGTAGTGACCTTTGTAAAAGTTTCTCTCTCCGAAAGAGGCTCTAACGGCAGCTATGATCATCGGAAGGAATGATAAACTAGCATTGCGCAAGTTAAATATAGTTTGGAATGGTATTATTGAACTCATTTTTTTGCCATGGTATTTTGGAACTCCGCATACTTTCCATTGGTTTTGATCAAATTCACTCATCAGTAGATGGTTAAATTATGCACTCACCACAAATTCTCATGTTTTCATTTATTGCATTCTTGAGGAAGATTTCTCTTATACCATCTACTTTTCAAATTAGCTTCGATCTCATCATTTTTCCATGCTTAGGACATGTTGCTCGACCGAGCAGGCCTCGCACTGTGGCATGGATCGCCGTGGGCAGGGATATGTGACACGTGGAGCTTGGCCTATCACACACACAAGGTTGGTGGCGAGGCCTTGTGGTGAAGAGACAACAGGAAATGCAATGGCCGGCCATCTCAAGAGCATGAATTAAGAAGAGGATTTCGTGCAGTGCCATCCCCATGGTGAACTAACCCTTTGGCTTCAGCAGTAGGTGCTTCAGCGTTTATTGTTTTGACAGACACAACGCCCGGTAGCTCTGACACGGTTAACAAAAAAAAGCACAAGTCAACCAAAGGGGGTAGGGGCGTGCGGCGCGGGCACACTGGATGGGAGTGCCCTGCGGGGGAAATTCAACCCCGTCCCCGACCCGCTGAGGTTTCGTGTCCCTGTTCCGTTAGCCCCGCGGGGGAACCCCCCTCCCCCCATCGGGTCTGAAACCCGCGGGGACCCGCCTCCACGGGAAAACTGCCGGGAGGATGTGTGTGTGTGTGTGTGTGGGGGGGGGGGGGTGTTATTGTTTTGACACACACATTGCCCGGTAGCTTTGGGCACGGTTAACCAAAAAGCACAACCACAGGGGCTAGGGGCGTGCGGCGCGGGCACACGGGATGGGAGTGGTGGCGGTGTGGGCACACGGGATGAGAGTGGTGGTGGTGCGGGTGCCAAGGAGGATCGAGAGGACACCGGGGGAGGGAAGGAAGGAGTGCGATTGTAGGATCTCCTTTGCGAGCTGCACCCTATATATGAGCAATGAAGCCGAGATTTAGGGTTTCCGACTCCTTCCCCTCTTGCTGCCATCGCGTCTCCCAGTGTAACCAACCTTTTGTTGCTTCGCAGTTCTCACCACATTTGAGGTGAGTTTTGATCCTTCTTCAGTCTCCATGTACAATTTCTTTGGTTTATTTCCATTTCAGTTGTGTACATGGGTGGATTCTTGTGTCTTGTAGAATTAGGATAGAAAAAACAGATAGATCTTCGACATAAGTCATTGCCGAGTTACCACGCGTAGGGCCATTGAGGAGCCAAGCCTGAGTGAGCTTGTCTCTCTCAAAACATGGGCTGGCCGGGCTGGGCTAGCACGTATAGGAATGCCAAAGAGCCAAGTTTGAGTGAGCTTGTCTCCTTAAGCACGGCCCATGTTCGTGTCCTACCTTTTTATTTTAAGTTGTTATTTTTTGTGAGTATGAGAAAAGACCAAACTGCTTTTTTGCTACTGGGTATAGGCCGATTTGCGTGCCTTGAAAATAGTGTCAAGATGCTCATCCTCGAGATGAATAATGTATTCCTTTTAAAGGAATGTTTTTGAGGATGCATTCTTTTTTATGTTCACCGTAGTAAAAAAAAAATTATATTCTTTACGATTTCTAGCAAGAGTCCCACCCGGCACCCGCATGCGCCTGCATGTGTGTGTGTCGGCCTGGCAAGGGGGGCGGGGGGAGCCGGGGGAGTGATCCCCATCCCCGCCTCGCCCTGCCCTGTGAAGCTTGTCAGGGAAACCTCGGTTGATGACAGACACGGCCACTAAACGACGGCGCTCTGGAGTGACCTCTGAGGTGTCCATCTCGAGCTTTGAGCGTGCGCCATGCATGTGGAGTGCCACCGGCTAAAGAATAGTACTAACAGGAAAGCAATGGCCGTCTCTGGAACGCGGCATGAATCTAGCAGAGGAGTTTCTTGCCATCGATCCGCCCATTGGCTTCCAGCAGCAGGTGCTCCAGAGTTCGATCTTCTGACTGGCACACGGGCAGTGTATGAAAGTATCATTTTGCAACGGTCTGGATCAAGATCAGGATAACTAGCTAGATTCATTTGCGAACGAACCAACCAACCACTTTCAGGTTCAGTGTCTACCTGCAGTTATTTTCTGTTAGCAGAGCTGATGAGCGTTGTCAGAAATCCAGCTGAGAAATCAGGCCATTGTTGTGAACGAAGTTTTGCAGAACGTTTGAATCAGCGTATGTGCTCATTGCAGTTGCAGGCTCGCACGGCGAAAGCAGAGAGGCTAGGGAGGCTCCGTGCACATGGAGATTAAGAACGATTAACTTCATGTTTGGTGTTAATATATGACAGTATAAGTTGAATGGCTAATTTTTTTTCCCATGATGATCAGCTGGTCAAGTCGCACGTCCGTGACCACCATGACCCATGAGTGTCAGACAAGCTGACTGTACTTTCCCTGGTCTTTGTGTCGTTTCTGAGTTCAGTTCGTGTCCAACACTGATATGGACAGTCCTCTGTATTTGTAGTCTGCAGATCACTAAAATTTCATATGAGAATGAATCAATAACTTTCAGATTCAGCGTTTGTTAGCCGACTTGATTGCACTGCGACAACCTGAGAAACTCCAATATTTCTCGGTAAATTGGCAGCTGTTTTCAGAATGAACCATCAACCTTCAGGCTCAGCGTCTGCCGCAGAGGTGAGAGCGTTGCCAGAAAAAAAAAAATGAGCATTGCCAGAAATCAAAGTGGGAACTCTGTCGCTTTTCAGTTAAACTCCCCAAATAGAATCCCAGAAAAATTTGAGAACCGACTTTCGATGCACGATGTTGACTCGAGTTCCTCGCGTGGCAGGAGCAAAGTTCTATGTATAAACTCATGGTTGCATGACGATTACGAGAGATTAATGGTATGCATCAAACGAAACTATATTCGATCATCTCTCCTGTTCACAGTTCTTCTTCTTCTTCTTCTTCTTCTTCTTCCCTGACCTTTGGCTCCTTCCATCCCTCTCAACAGCCCTCTCTCCATGTCTGCACTGCGCGGAAGCTCTTCCTTTTTCGCTCGACATTGGAGACCTCGCCGTCAGCCGGAACACGAAATCGCGATTGCGGCCTGGCCGCGTGAGCTGAAACTGCTCGGACGCGATGAAGCATGTGCTACTTCCGTGCCTTGGTAAGGAGCTGGATATGGTGTCCTGAGCATTCACGATCCCGGCAAGGCGCTCGGCGGCGGCGGACCGGCAGGAGGAGCACCGGGAGGGAGGGAGGAACCCGCCGCCGAAAACCAGGGTGTTTTCTGCATGCATTTGGATCGCGATTATTGGCCGATCCAAAATAGGGGCAATATGTAAATAGTTGGATAGTGACTAATAATCGCGATCCAGATAGGGGTCTTTTTAAAAAACCTTTCAGACCGGCGTAGGCTCAGCCGCTGAGCCGGCGAGGTCGCGCCGCCGCCGCCAGCCGGCAGCTGATATACAACGGGGATTTTGCGTATCAGTGTCCAGGAGGTTCCTTTATCCCCAGGCTCGCCCGTTGGAGGCCATGGAGGCGTGGACCGTGGTGCTCCGCCGGCACAGGGGAAGCAAGCGACCGGGGACGAGGACCAGCGGCGGCGCAACCTGAGACGCGATTTTGGAAAATCCTTTTACTTGGTCGACCTCCGCCAAAGCTGGTGACCGATGCCGCATTGGGGAAGAAGCTTCCGCGGCAGCCATGGCGACCCGGTTCAGCATTCTGAATTTCTGAAAGCTCTGAAATTCTTTTGTTGGCAGCTGTCATATGATGCTCAGAAGAAAGAACGCATTATCGCAAGGCACGTCACTGCATATACGTGAAACCATTTGTTATTGAGAAAACATATTCTGAAATAGCAAACTAGCAAATATACAGCTAGCTCACATGTACATGAGTTCGGCTGACTTTCAGAGTTTCAGTACCGGGCCAAGAACACGAGAAGGAATGCACCCAAAGCAGCAAAAAACACATCACCTAATTCTTGTAGACTTACCAGAGTAGCTAAGCTCCTCATCAAATTTGAATAAAACGTACCAAATTAGTAGGAATATATTATTTCACAAACAGCATTTTCACCACCTATTACTCGCGAGTGCCGATGACTGCAAGTACAGGGGAACACAGGGATTAACAGAAAGCATTTTCACCATGGTCGGTAATTTTTAAAATATGTGAAAGACGCAAATTTTTCTATAATGACAGCGGTGGTCAATTTTTATAATGTTTCATAATGACGGTAGTGGGTAATTTTTCTTTCTTGCCTTTCTCCGAATAATGTGGTAAAATCAAGCCCTTGTGTTCTTAAGCTAGGGTTGCAGACGCGGTTGGCGGAACAACAGGATTCTTAAGCCTTACGCCGTGTACTCTTTTAATCCTTCTATCATTTTCTAACGATAACTGCAGATTTGTTGTAATGTTTCACTGACGGTGTATTCGGTGGTGTCAAGAAATTTTGCCACTGAATTCAGTCAGTTCTACAGAATCTGGGATCCTTTTGCAGTCCTGCATTTTAAGCAATCTACTATTATCCACTGGCCATCTCGGCCATTGTACTTCTTCGCATTGCACAGTTTTATTGTGGCATACTAGCCAGTCTTCAGTTTCCAAGAAAAGAAGTGAATGATGGCAATGTCAGGAAAAGATAAGCGGCCATGTATGTCTGACTGACCCAGCATATGGTCCCTCCGCCACCATCTGCATCGACCTCCTTGCCTGACTGAGCTTCGGCTCACGGCGTGCGCCATGCCCAGCGGACTTTCAGCTCCGGACACAATCACATGACGGGCGGCAGGAAGAAGCAGAGGAGGGGTAGCCAACATTTCAAACTCTGACACCCTTGCGCGACGAAGGATGGGAAGGCTGCGAGGCTGGTCAGAGTTGGCGGAGGACGGCGTGGGATGGTCTGAGTGCCGGCGGCGCTGAGGCGAGCCATGGCGCGAAGCAGAGCAGGCAATTCTCGCGACCCCAGGGTGGTCGCTATTTCGAATGACGACCCTGGGTGCCCTGAAACCGTCCAATCGGCTTTGTGCGGCCCAGATTAGTCACGTCGCGGGAGTCCGTCTTCCTCGCCACAGGCCACCAGAAGTGTTTGCGGAAATGCCGCAGCCCCTCAGCCTCCGGCGCGCGATGGTTCTCGTGCCACCACCAGACCAGGATGCGGCGCGAGATCAGTTTGAGATGGTTCTCGGGGTGTTCTACTCGAAGCACCGTTCATGGAGTAGCCGGGGACGAGGTTCCCAAATGGAGACGCTCCGGCGTGCACGCCAGCTCGTCTCGTCAGGTCGTCGCAGTTACCTGGGCACGGTGCTTCATGGTGGATCTGGAAGTTAAGGGGAAGATCGAGGCTACTTCGATGCCTCGGTTGATGACAGACACAGACTTGAGGCTTCATGGCGGAGAGAACAACAGGAAAGCAATGGCCGCCTCTGGAACGAGGCATGAATCCGGCAGAGGAGTTTCTTGCCATATCGATCCCCCACGGTGAACCCTTTGGCTTCCTGCAGCAGGTGCTCCAGAGCTCGATGATCTGACACACGACACGGCCAGTATCTGAAACTATCATTTAGCGGCCGGTCAAGATCAGGATCAGGATAACTTGATCCATTTGGGAATGGATCAAGTTACTATCTGTTAGCATAGCAGAGCAGAGCGTTATCAGAAATTTTTTTTTTAGAAGCGGGAATACATTGATATTCCGGCCTCTGCATCAAAAAATGCATATAGCCATAAAGATTACAAAGAAATAAAATGCTCCATTCCAAATTGCACGCAGACTAAGAAAAAAGAGCAAAAAAAAAAAAAACACTCTCCTAAACAACCATCCAACTACCAACGTGACTACCTCTCCTCTGGCCACACCAGGCATAAAAGAGGATTCGATAGTCACCTTCGTCACGAAGAGAAAGAGTCGTCTTGTTGACACCATGTTATTGTCCTTTTCTTAGGTAAGTCGCAGTAGAGGCTTAAAAAGAATCATCATATCCTCGAACACTGTCTTACCTAAGGTCTCGGCTGACGTTGTGTCATAAATCAGACGTAGTAAGCCATTGTGACCTTCAGTCACGTCCCTTGAAGTCACCTTGAGTCACCACCATCAAAGCTCAACCATGTCCACACAAACCATTCAGCCGGTATTGATCTCTGCCGCCCACACCACTTCGAACACAATCGAGAAGGTGTACTAGCATTCACTGGCACAAAAAATGGATCGTGCATGGACTGATGCAGCCCAGTAGTTTATATCGGCGCTGCCATGTTCACGCCAAGAAGAGTCACTGTAATAGCCAAAAAATACACACCAAAGGTTGTCGATGGCTGCTGGAGAGGCAAAAAAAATGACAAGTACTCCGACAAGACCATCACTGAAACAAGCCACCCGGCATCCGAGCACAAGAAGACACTCCAAGATGGCACCTCCAGCGAGGATACCGCTCATAGCTCCATCGCCCCCATCCCGAAATCGGAATTGGTTTTCACTTGGAGGAGTTCAGTGGACACAATGTGCGACGCCTCCATGGACCATGGAGGAATACGACACCCACAGGCGCCACCATTGCCATACATCGACACACCGAACGCCACGCCACCGACCCACATGGATCGGGAGATGAGAGGAGATACTGACGACGAATGTCGGCCATTGCCAGACCATCGCAACATATGTCAGCCCCAATTGCCGGTCCCTGTGGATTGACTTGGATCCGGAAACCATGCGCACGCCGAAGCGGCCGCTGTCAGCACGCCAAGCGCAGCCGGATCAGAGGCGACGACGACGATCGTGGCCGTCCCTCGTTGGCCGAGCCCGCTGGCCGTTCTGGGCGCTTCCACCGTGCCGCGCAGGCCGCGTGTGCAAGCCCGTGGCCGCAACCGCGCTGTAAGCTGCTGGCCGTGTCTGCCGCGACGCGCAGGCCGCGATCGCGCCGTGCGGTGGCCGCGGACGGGCTGGCCGTGACGACGCCGTGCGGTGGCCGCAGGCCCCCGCCGTCGTCAATGGCGAAAGACGGAGAAAATGAAGAAGGCTAGCAACGACTGATGCCCCGCCGCCGCCGTCCTTGCCGCTGCCCGGGTTGTTCCAGCAGACTAGGCTCCGGCGGCGGCCGGACGGGAGGATGGAGGAAGGCCTAAGGTGCAGCGACCGCGGCGACCGCCCGAGTCGCCTTGGGGGCCGTTGTTGTTCAGCTCAGTGATTCAAGCACAACTTACTCTTGTCATTAATTGATAGTCCTCTGTATTTGTTCACTGCAGAACACTAAAATTTCAGATGAGAATGAACCGACTCCCTTCAGATTTATTAGTGTTTGTTAGCAGACCTGATTGCACTGTGAAAAATATGCGAACTCCATTATTTTTCAGTGCCAGCTTTGTCCAAACCTACTCCTATGTTTTTTGTTAGTAATGTTCTCCCTTTGTTTGTTTTTTTTTTTTTTTTTTCGATTACATGTTCTCCTCTATGCTTATAGCAGGCATAACATGAACATCACAAAAACTCATTTAAGAATAAACCAGATCCACCTTCAGGCTCAGTGTTTTGTTCCATTAGCAAAGATGAGAGCATTGTCATAAATCAAACAGAGAACTCCGTCGCTTTACACATAGCATTGTCAGAAATTTATATGGAACTTAGTACCAAATGAGTAGGAATATTACTTCACAATCAAAATTTTCACCACTTATTACTCGGGAGTGCGGATGACTCTGTACTAGCTTGTAGCATGCAGAAGAACAGTAAAAGTTCATCTGCGAATGAACCTGCCATCTTCCGGTCAGTGTTTGTTAGCAGAGATGCGAGCATTGCCAGAAATCAAACCGAGAACAGGGTTTACTAAACAGCGGTAAACCGGACCGGTTACCGGAAAAACCAGTCAGTTCCGGTTTACCCGGTTTTCGAATTTAAATTTGAAAAAAGATTGAAAATTTGAAACAAAAATATGTAAAAAAAACTAGATATGAACTTTGCAGCGCAATATGGCACAAGAACACAAAAAATTCGATCGTTTGATGGGTCAAAAAAATCAAGGAATTTTTCTGGGTTGAAAAAGGGAATTAAAAAAATGAAAATGATGACCAGCAACTTTCCTTGGTTTTTTTTGACCAAGCAAACGATCAAATTTTTGTGTTTTCTGTTGCACCATTGCGCTGCTAATTGCATCTAGTCTTTTTTACATACTTTTTTTTTCAATTTTTTGCACCTTTTTTCCATTTTTTCTCTCCAAACCGGGTTTTCGAAATTTTTGTCCGGTTTACCGAAGATTTCGACAATTTCTAGTACAAAATTAGGATTTTAATCTTTGATCTATTTCCAGCCGGTTTTTTCGGTAACCGGTGATCTCGGTCACAGCCGGTTTTTCTGGTAAGTTCGGTAATGTAAACCTTGACTGAGAACTCAATTGCTATTTCAGTATATTTAGCTCGCGAAACATGATTCCTGAAAATTTTCAGAAGCGACCTCGTGTTGGGCTGCTGTCCTTCCATATGGAGGAGAATTACGGGAAAATATTCAGTGGAAATCACACATATTCGGTGTAAAAGTGAAACCCTCTCAAAAAACCTATTTAAAAGTTTTTGAAAAATTATAAAACTTGGAATATGTGTCGAGGACATATTGGGAAACAAGCACACAAAATTTGAGGTTCAAATTCAACATCTATTAAAAGATATAAAAATAAAAAATCATGAAGAAAAAGGAGGAAAATGACAAAACAGTGACTGTGCAGTATTTTTATCATCTTCCACCATGATTTGTATTTTTATAAATTTTATTACAAAAGATGTTTGGATCTCAAATTTCATGTGCATGTTTGCCACCATGTCCTCTACACGTATGCCAAGTTTTATAATTTTTCACGATTCCATTGAATATGAGGTTTGCCCTGAATATTTTCCTGAGAATTACATGCATGGTGAGGCTTTATTTGGAGGAGAAATGCAGAGGCCTGGTTCCAAAGAACAGTAAAATCTCATATGCAGACTGGTGAGTTGACCCTTTCCATCAATCATGAAGTTTAGGTATTGGATTTGGACATGGGCATGAGCCCCTTTTCCATTATATGAAACAACGGAAACAGACAGAAGTTTGGTTACAACTTAGAACAGAGTTCTCAGACCCAGAAAAGCAAAAGCTAAATCGGTTAATAGCATTACTACAGACAGAAACGGCTCTTGGCTAAGAGACACACAGAGTTTGTATAGACATGAGACCGGAAAAGCAAAAGATGATGATGACAGACAGAAGATAACTCTTGCTCATCAGCCATCTGCAGCAATGGCTGTAAGTGAGTACCGTATGGCTGACATCGGACAGCAAGTTGACGGCTTCTCAAGTTGAGGTGCCGTATGGGCCGGTCTTGGCGATTCGGTTGGGTACACAAGAGCCCGACGACCAGCACACGCTCCATCTGGCTTTGGTCGAACTCACCGCGCAGGCGTTCGTCGGCCATCTGGAGGACATTGTGATTGATGTAGGACTGTCGGACGTCTTCGACGAGGACGTTGGAGAAGCCTCCTCCTGGCAACAGGGACGGCCTCCGGCCGGTGGCCATCTCCAAGAGCAGGACTCCAAAGCTGTACATGTCGGACTCCGTGCTCACCGTGCGGGTAGTGTCGCAGCTGGGGTCCATGTAAACGCTGCTTCCGAACATGGTGGTGCCCAAGGAGGCCTGTCCTGGGCAGAGCCGCCTCACGAGCCCGAAGTCGCCAAGCTTGGCTTCGAAGGTGTCATCCAGCATCACGTTGCTGGGCTTGATGTCGCGGTGCAGGATGACGAGGCCTTGGCAGCCGGTGTGGAGGTATTCTATGGCGCGGCCGACGCCGAGCGCAATCTTGTACCTCTTCGGCCACGGCAGCAGCGGCCACCTCGGGTCGTGGAGGTGCTTGTCGACGCTGCTGTTCTCCATGAGCTCGTACACGAGCAGTCGCCCGTGGTCATTCCTGCTGCCGTGGTACCAGCCGACGAGCTTCACAAGGTTGCGGTGGCTCAGCTGGCCCATCGTCATGATTTCGGTGACGTAGTCCCGCCAGGTTTGCTCCAACCGACCTGTCAAACTCTTCACCGCCACCCGCAGATCCGGCAAGTCCCCTCTGTACACTTCCCCGAACTCTCCAGCGCCGAGCCTTCTGCCCTCGGCGAAGTTCTCGGTCGCCAATGCAGCTCCTGGTATGAGAATTCCCTTGCAACTGGATATGATTTTTCGACAAAAAATTAATATGAGGATGAGCGAAATCTCATGCTGCATGATTCTTTTTTTGTCTCTTATTAAGGGTCGAATTAAGGATTTTAGACAAAATACGATAAGTAAAATAAGGGCACATGCATGGGGTCTGATTTTTTAATTTTGTGTATAATTATTTTATCCAAGTCATTCAAATTTAAGTAAATTAATTATTCACATAAAAAAAATCTAAATGAGACGATATTCACCTGGCAACGGGATCCTCGTGGCAGGCCGTCCAAACCGTTTGCGAATAACAATAATAATAAAGAGCAGAGCTGCCACTAGACCTGCTCCTAATAGACCTCCACACACGTATGTAGCTATCACCCATGGTCTGGTCTTGCGGTGACTTGCATCTGTCGACGGAACATCTATATTAATGGCATTAGACTAACTCCAACAGAATGTGCAAAAGGGTAGGCAAAAGCAAAAATGCATCTCCTGTGGCTACTGTGCACACAAAATCAGCTTCCAACAGAAGAGGCAAACGGTGTTGCAATTTTGCAATCGAAGAGAGAGACGATCCAAAAATCCACACCCTCTCTCCTCGTATGCATCTCTCGGACGGGGGAGGAGGAGGAGGAGGACGGGGCGGCGGCAGCGATGACGTCTCGTTCTGCGCGGCGGCGAGCGCGAGCAGGCAGTCGCTGAAGGGAGCGGCGGCGCGGTGCATCGCCGACGGAGTCTCTGGGTCCCACCACCGCTGTGGTGGCCCTAGCTCCACCGCGCGCTCCACCGGCCGGAGAGGGACGACGCGGACGAGGCGAGGCGATCGACGTATTCGCGCAGCCACCTGCGGGACCCCGCCGCCTCCACCAGCGCCTCGCTGGGGTCTCGGTGGTCGCCGCCGACTTGGCCGCCGCGGTGCGTGCGCGTGCGCGGAGGCGGGCGCGCGGGCGCAGAGGCGGAGCGCGGCGCGGGAGCAGAGGCGGCGCGTGCGCGTGCGCGGGAGCGGCGGCGGGGCGCGGCGCTGCAGGAGATGGATTCGAGCCGTTGTCGCCGGATTCGATTGTCGTCGCGGTGCATGGCTTCTTCCCCGCCACTGCTCGAACGTCGCGGCGCATGGCTTCTTCCCCTGCCCCGGCTTCTTCCCCAGCCCCGGCCTCCTGTCCTGCCGCGCGGCGTCCGTGGCCGCGTCCGATTGGCTCCAATCTGCCTCCAATTGGCTCCTCTCCTCCTCGCATTGCGCGGCGGCGTTCGGCTCAGGCAATTGCTCGCAGGGGACGGAGCAGGGGACGGGCGTGCGTTGGCGTGATCACAAGACGGCTACGGGAGCGCAAGGAGATGTTGCGCAGCGCAAGCGCACGAGAAGGCATGTTGCAGCCATGAGGAATCAGTTGCTCCCCATCCAAATTGAGCGTGCGCTCCAATAAATCAAGATACAGGCACTTGAATTTGTGCTTCCTTAGCCTCTAATCGAACTCCAATTACCAATTAATCTCCATAATTTTCGAAACCTGCCGTATATCTTTTTTTCCCCAATTTAAAACCTGCCCCAGATCCATTCATGAAATTCGCAACGCAGGCCATGTTTGAGGCTCAATTGATGAGCCCACCATCTTCTAAACCTCCAAAGCATTCCATTTTGGTCGTCAATCTGCTCTTCAACACGCTGAACGCGCCTGCCGCCGCTCCGCACGGATGCCATGCCATTTGATGAAGCGAGCAGACAGGGCAATCCATTGATGAAGCGAGCAGGCAATGCAAAGGACGCGCGGCGCGGAGCGCGGAGGCGTGCGCGCTCTGATTGAGCGCCTCGACTTCCGGGGCGAGCTAGGGGCCAGCGGCAACGCCCTCGCGCCCATGGCTGAAGGGGGAAGACGCGCAGGTGCCTCTGTCGCGTGCCGTCGAAGAAGCAGTGATCGATGGTGACCCGGGCGCACCGGTACTCGACGTGGGCAGCGCAGGCCGTGGTGAGGCGGAGCGCTGCTGCGCGTGCGCTGGGCCGCGCACGGTAGGGCGCGGCGGCGCGGGGCCGGGTGAGGCGGAGTGTGGCGACGCGCGCGCGGGCTGGCGCGCGAGGCGGCGCGGGACCGAGGTGAGGCGGAGCCGGTGGGATGCCACACGAGGATGCAAGTTCTCTGTTGGAGACGAGCAGATTGGAAGGAAGTGCAAACTACTGTAGACAGTAGGCAATGGTTGATTTGCATCGAAAATTTGGATACCCTTGTTGAAGTCAGTCTTAGATGGAGACAACTAAGTACGTTGCTTACAAAGCTCCTTCATCTGTACCGTGTTTTAAAAGAAAAAAAAACCTCTGCATATGCAAAGGCTTGGAATTTATTTAGCAAACTAGCTTGTGAGTAGCAGATGGATGTCTTTGTGGCCATATGGCACAATATAAATTAGAATGATAATGCTTCTCATTAGTGTCGGGTACCCATTTTCTGGATACCCTATACAGTATACATACGGAATAACGAACCGCGGATGCTGACCAAAGCCCAAAGGCCTTGCGTACAGCTGAGTGACGAAAAGCTGCGCCCGTGTGGTGGTCCAGTTGAGCGGAGGGCACAACAACGGCGTTTGGCCCACAGAGTCTTCGCTCCTCACGGCCCGCTAAAGGCCTGGGCGCACCTGGTTGCATGGGCACGGCCTCCCACCCTGGACCACGATTGGTCCAGCGTTAACGGAGCCCGCCTTGGGCGTGGCAACGAACCCGACTCCCCGCGACGGGAGTCGGGCGCCACGGAGTCGAGCGACGCCTCCGACCGAACTCCGGCCAGCCGACGTCCACCGCCCATATGCCCCGGCAGTGGTCGGGATCAACGGAGGGACTCGACCCGAAGCAAATCCGACCACTACGACCGGGAGGCAAACTCGGGAGCGGCATGGATGCATCGGTCAAACTCGGGTGTACGGCCGGCCAGATTCGGATAAGAAGACGCTCCATATCCACCCCTGGACGGTGTGAAAGTACACTATGCCTGACGTACGGCCGCGTGGGGGTGTCGCATCCGGATCAGGCGTGGAACGGCTGATTCACGCACCAAGTACGCTGTACAGTTGCAACAGTGCGAGGAATGACCGTCGCCTAACTCTACAGAAATCAACAGCGCGCCAACAGCGATCAACAGTGCGGATCAGGGAATGGGCGATCCACAGCACCCGGACAAGACCTGGATGACTTCATCACACGGTCATGGCGAGAAGATTGCGGCGGAGGCCATCGAGTCCAGCAAGGGCGACCCGACTACCTCTCCACCACCTTCCTTTTTTCCTTTACTTTCTTTTCTTTTTCTTCTTTCCCCCATCTGTAACCGTCTTCCCTTGGCATATAAAAGGGAGGATTGGGCCCAGGGGAAAAGGGGAGACCCACTCTTCACCCACAGAGAGAACTTTCTCACTTCCAAACACTCACGCGTAGGCTAAGGTAGAGACTTGGGAGCGAATCCCTCTCTCGCCCACAGCTTGTAACCCCTACAACGAGCAACACGAGAAAAACCACGAACTGGACGTAGGGCATTTCCGGCCTGAACCAGAATAACCCACCGCGTCATTCGCAAACATACTGATCGCCGTCGGGCCGTGCACAAATTTACTCGTCGGCCGGTTACTAAACACCGACAATCTCATTTCCTTTTTAGTTTGGCTCTCAACTATAAACCATAATGGAACGAAAAATACATAGATCAATGTTTGGTGAAGAGTGTCTATATGGATGGAAGAAGGTATTTGGGTTCTTTTCATTAGTTTTTATTTTCATAAAGACAGATATGTCAGTAAATAAATTAGTGAGGTTTTGCGTGATTTTTTTTATAAAGACATGAAGCTTTTGAAATATGTATATCTGTGACGTCTTTTCAAATCGATTCCCAGATGTTTTGCATTTCGGGATGTATAATTTGTCTTTTCCCTTTGAGCATCCAGTATTCTAATCCATGATCACCGTGGTCGTGGAGCTTCCGATCGAGTGAGCATAACAAAATTAGCAATAGTAAGATAACAAGATGCATGGTTTCTACCTAATTAAAATTTGGTTTAGGAAGCCTTGTTTGTCACGTAAGATAACAATTGCAAGCGAGCCCCGAAATGGATTGCAGTTAGTACCTGCTGTTATGTCTGTTGAGTTGAATGACCACGAGAGGATCTGGTGCGACGTATACCAACCCCCGGTGGCCGCAGAAAAGCTGACGGCCGCGTTCTCCGGCACTCCGGCCTCCCAAAAATCGACTGGCGCATGGACGTTGTAGGTGCTCCCGTCGGCCAGCTGTAGAGTCACCGACATGGCCTTGAAGCCTGCGTCGTACGTGATGTTCGCCCACATGGCACCATAGAGGCCCATGGTCGGCAATCCGGTGTAGCTGGTGGAGTGGACGCTGTTGATGTCGATGCCGATGTGGTCGGCAGTGATGTTCGGGGGGTCGACGTCTGGGTTATACACCGTGTCGAACTCCACGGCCACGATCGGCGGCGACCCCTGGTTGTCGGGGTTGCTGATGAGCCCGAGGAACCAAGCGGTCGAGTACGGCGGCAGGCTCGGGGAGGAGGTCCCGATGAAGAACGCCATGCCATCGCCTCGGGTGTTGTTATAATTGCCGCCGATGGCGAAGGAGAAGCTCGTCATGAAGCTGGCTACCTTGCCGGTGCTGCTGTCCCACAGTCGCACCGGATGTCCGTACGCCAGCCGGCCGGCGCTCCCTTTGGTCAGGAGTGTAAGATCGATACTGTTGACGGAGCGGGAGGAGTCATTGAAGAGCAGCAGGTCTGGACTGTTCAGGTCGCCGGGGTGGGAGAAGTCATAGTGGAAACTGAGTGCGGCAGCCTTGAGAGGCATGATCAGGCAAAGGTAGGCGACGAGGATATTGGCCATGGCTTGGCTAGCTAGAGCAGGAGAAGACACCAACCACCTCCTATGTCCCCTTATTTACATTTTTTTTTTTTTTTTGCGAAAGGTCCCCTTATTTACATGTGTAGTGCTGTGTGCAAAACTCGGGACGTTCAAAACAATGAGCCTATTTATAGAGGCGTAATGAACTGTCATTAGCACTAGCTACTGGTTAGGTCCTTAGTTTTGCCTTGATATATATACTGTTGCTTCGCTATGAAGCTAGCTAGTATTATGAACTAAGTTCGATCTAACTTGGATCAAAGAAACAATGGGGCTATCATGGCTCTATCTAAGAAATTGCGTGGTCATCTGCCTCCATTCGAGTCGCTTTTCCTTCTTGTCGTTTTCAACTCTAACGGCAACAAATATGCCTTCTGCAAGATGCCATGTAAATATCTTTAGCTATCCACGCAAAAAAATGTCTCTACCTAAAAACATTTCACAATTGGTACATAACAACCACTCAATTATGACCTCTGGACAAGCCCTCTCTCCACTCGGAAAATCTTGTACGTTTCATACTGGCAGTGTGAACTAATAAAAAAAAATAACTACACAAATAACGGGATAACCTAGACTCTGGCAGCCTGGCTCGCACGGCACGTATAGGATGGTAATTCTAAATACTAAGATTCCCTATAGACTAGAGAAAGAAGAAGACAAGCACACATGGCTTTATCTATTAGTACTAATTAGCACTTCGCAAAAAAAAAATATCAGTATTAATTAGCGGCCGTCACATCACCTTGTGAAACAAATATTGGCTACAAATTTCCAAATTTTTTTGGCATATGCCAGGTTTACCCGTAGAGCCTGGTAAAACCTATTTATCAACTAGAAATATCCTAAAATTTATCATATCGACATTGACTGTGTTTGACCCTAGAGAAAATGATTCTTTCGGCCAAATTTGACCCCCCAAAACACATCAATTCCCTTCTCAAACTTCCTCGCCAAAAAAAATCCCTACTCAAACTTACTCACCCAGCCGTCGACTCCTTTAGTCCTCATTCCTAAATTCAAATTATCACCATTGACTATGTTTGGCCATACAAAAAATGATTCGTTTGGCCAAATTGGACACAAATCCATCAATTCCCTTCTCAAACTTACTCACCCAGCCGTCGGCTCCTTATTTATTCTTCACTCCTCAAAATTTAAATTATCGCCATTTACTGTGTCTGACCCTACATATATAGAATGTCTCGTTCAGCCAAATTGAACCCTAAAGTATCCATTAATTCCCATTTCAAACTTACCCTAAGCGCTCGCCCAGCCGTGGACCCCCCTTTATTCTTCATTCCTTACGCAAGAAATTGTGGCAACACATCATATATAGCCCCACGCCCTAACATCGCGTCCTCCGACTTGCCATCTTACTTAGTACATTATGTGCAGTTTGTGACATTAATGGTTTAGGCACAATTGGACCGCGCTAACGCCGGCCGCCATGCATTAAGCGTCCCGCACGGCCGGCCGTTTTTGGAAAAAGCCTGTCCGCACTTTCCTGTTCTGGCAGTTTGTCTATAGCATGTAGGACCTGCAACGCGCAGAGGGTGCAGTCAACCGAGTGGGTTCCAGTGTTCCACACAAAAGCAAAAACTCTCTATCACACTGCGCTCTGTCACATACAATTCTCCAAACAGCAAAGCATTAACAGTAAAAAAAAGAGGATAATTATGTATTTTGGGCAGCCTCTCTACAGCAGATTTGCTTTAGAACCATAAATAAACAGCACCCCATAAGGTGGAACCATAGACAACAAATAAGCTTGCAATTAAGCACAGCAATGCATTTTTATTGCAGCCAAAATAAATAGCACCCCATAAGGTGTTAGATTCTGTTTGCATCTAACACATATTTGCTATTCCGCATCATCTTTTTACATGAAATGATGCACAGAGTTGCCCCCATCATCTTTTTGCAGTCAAAATGCTTTTATTCAAGCAAGAAAACAGGGTTGAAACCTTCATAAGTGTTTTGAAATACATGTCAGTTCAGGCTGTCATTCACCTGAAAAATTAACCAACAAATGCGGTCATAACTAGTACTTTGGATTTTTTTTCACTTCATTTACAATATGCAAATTCTAATTGCTTCAGTATTTGGATCAAAGTGCTTCTTCATGCAAAATAAATTACCAATTGCAATGAATACAAATGCTTAACATGTAACTAGGGAAAGCAAATGAGACTTGAATGTTGGAACCCTGATGGCAATGAAGATCTGAACCCAAGTTATTGTACCAGGCAACTAGAGAATGCTCTTTGACCCAATTAAACAGAGTCGTTGCCCAAAATTCTAATATGATTGGTGGTGATCTACCTTGAGTTTAGAATTAAAGTTTTCATGGGAAGAGACACATGTCCTTGTAAAGTGCTTTTCATATGAAATAAAATACTTAGATATGTGAATAAAATTACTTCATAGGTCCTGGTAAAATTCTTTCAATATGAAATAAAATGCTTAGCTACGCAGAATATATTTGCTATTGGTAATGAATTAAAGTACTTCAAAGTTCACACAAGTCCATGTGAAATGCTTTGACATATAATAAAATGCTTTGTAATGCAAAATATAACTGTTATTAACAATGAACTAAACTGCTCGAAGTTCCCATTTTTCAGCAAAGTACTTAATATCAAAAAGTAAAACATGACTAGAATTTGTTATGTCCTTGTAGTAATCGAATACCAACGCAGAATTAAATATTGCATTACTAGTTACATGGAAAATGACATAATTCAAATATGATTTTTTTTATAGCAGACTGAAGGAGGATACACTACATACATACACTATGAAAAAGAGCAGTAATATTAACTTGCAGATTGCGAAGTTCATAAAGGTGTTATGCTGCATTCAGACAAATAAACTCGGAATCCAGATTACATATACTCGATACGAAGTAACACATTTTCATCAACATCCCAGATCATTTCAATGAACAAAACAACCAGGAAATTTCAACATCACATTAGAAATCATCGCACGACAATATCTAATTAACCACAAAGGAGAACAGAACAAACATACCTTTCACCGGATTTGCTTTCAGCAGTTTCCTTCACAAAAGCAAATCAGAAACTTGAGTTAAAAGATATGCCCATCTGCACTTCTGGCACGCTGAAAAAAATGGTCATTAGCTTCCTTCATCAGCTTGTGATCAGAGACATGTAAGAAAAGGAAATCCATGGCAGAGCGAACAATTTAAACACACAATATTGCATAGTAACAAAAAGATTACTCTATGTATCCTCAAGTGGCCTTGAAGATGTTATGCAAAAGCATTGGCGTGCACATTTGCACAGCCCTGCAATCTGGCGCCTAAAATCGATTACTAATCTATCGACATAGTGAAAATGTTCATCTACATTAGAACATAGAATAGCACAAGGAAATGAGGAATCATGTTTTTATTCACAAAAAATTAGCCAGGCAACATCTAAGTGCTACTACAAAACACTAATGATCCCTGCAATTCCATAGAATTCTGTAGGAACCCCTGGCTGATTCATTTAGGGGGAAAAAAGAGGAATCTCCGACTGATGAACAATAATATCCAAAAGAGTGCTTCGATGTACATGTACACCTAACATGCTTCGATATACTCTCCGCAAATTTTAGAGATCCTTCCTTTTAACTGCATCTACACAAACACATTAAAAAAAATCTAACAATGAAGGTGTTCGTTGTTCTGGAAATAGATCACCCTATGAAAGCACTAAGAAATTACGCCTATTGATGGTGCTTAAACCAATGTAAGCTGTTGCCTAGCAAAAACCTTCATATATGAAAACAAAAACTGCTTTAGATTCAACACCAAATAGGTGCTAATTTTTCCTAAAACAGACCAGCCATTAAAGAAATCAGAAGGAATAACTCTATCATCCATGGACCTTAAAATCATGTGCCACGGTGCCTATTAATGACCGAACATACATGATTTGAAAGCAACAGTATGAGCAAAAATGTTGCTAACAAAGAAAAGCTAATCTGTAGGAAAAAATGCTTAGGGAAACTATTAGAAATGCTTACTGGTTACTATTAAAATGTTATTAATGTGTTCGTGATACATGGCCTGTTTGGTTCCAATTTCCAAATGCACTAGACCTTGATGATGAAAAATCTCTAGCCAATTGTAGACCACATTTAATTGTAACTTCTAAGAATTTCTAACATTAACACCTAGACTTTTTTTTATCAGTATAGTAAAGCATTTTTTTAAGATATCTGATCATAGAAAAGAAGATTATATGATCAAAGGTTCTGCAGTTTTGGCTGTGACAAGGCATTTCAGCACCTACAATTCTGCATAATCCCTTGATGAATTTTAACCCAGTTGCAACACTACGGTGTGATGTTGACAGTACATGAACTTGACATATGAAAACAACAAAGCAACAAGGAAGAAGAGTAAAGTTTAGTTAGTTCAACTGCAGCAAAGAGAGAAATACGCAACGCAAGCCGCAGAACCATGAGTCCATGAGCGAAGATTTAACAGTATTTCTAAGCAAGCAGGCAACTAGCTGATGCAGGCGTACTGGTACAGGAAAAGGTTACAGCTTACTTGGTAACAAATGGACAAGCAAATATACATGTTGACCGTTAAGTTACAAGCTTGCATGCACTTCGGCTTCCCTGTTTTCCATGCAAAACAAATCGAGCTGTCCTGCTATTCAAACTGAAAACTCTAGTCCACAAGTGTAGCTGCTAAGCATGGATCGATACACAAGATTGCTACTACAGGAATTTAGCTACAAGAAATGACAATAAGAGCTAGCACAGACCATTAAAAGTGTGCAAATAAATATTTAAAAGCCACACTTAATGTACCAATGCAATCGCATGTAGCTACTTAGCTGCAAATAATTCACCAATCATCGTTTCGAAATTCCCAACACAATCCATAGAAACTAAGTTAATCACCCAACCATGGGGACTATGCAGTGAATTAGCTGTGAGCTGCTCAGTTGGAGTTGGAAAATAAAATTCTTATCATTATGCAACAAATCCAGGTGTCTAGTTGATAGAATGTAGCAGCCCTTGCAGTGGAAACTAGCCACGATCAGAGCGAACCAATGTCACTATGCCCCTCCGAATCAAAATCATCGGGAACACATATCACAGTAAACATTCAAAACGGGTTCTAATGCTTCCTGGAACTAATACTTCCTCGAATTCATGTGTAGGGTTCGATCATGGTGGGGAAAAGTAGCACGGCTGCATCCTAGAAAGCCTCAACCTCATCCCCCTCTCCCCTGACGTGGATCTACCCCAAAACCTAGGAAATCACGAATCGATGACTGCAAGAACTCGAATCCAGACCTCATACATTGCTGATCCGTCAGGATTGAGAGAGACAAGTCCAAGGATGCATACCAGAAGAGACGGCAAACCCTAACAGAGGTGGATTTCACTGGACTGATTCGAGCGGCAGTGGGGTAGCTGAGGGGAGGGGGCATGACCGGCTCGCCCCCGAGAAGCTGCAGCACGTCCTCGCCTGTGTCCTCATCTCCCTGCTCGCCGCCACGACCGCCATCCCAGCCCGCTCCGGCCTCTGCCACCGTGCCCGTCGCCCGTGGCGGCCGCATCGCCCTCAGACGCCGCGCTCCCTGCCCCAGCGCCCTCCGCGCCCGCATCGCTCTCCACCGCCGCGCTCCCCGTCCCAGCGCCCGCCCCAGCCTCCGCCACCGTGCAGTGGATGTCGGATTTCTCCCTCTCGACCGCCATGGGATGCGGAGAAAACTCAGAAAAGAGAGAGAGAAAGAAGTGAGAGAATGAGCACGACGAAATGAACACAGGTCGCTTTACACGTTCACATGACACATCCTCGGGTGGGTCCACGTGGTTGTGATATTTCGTTAATGAGAGAAATAGTAGCGTGCCCGGCGCCGTCCGTCGGAGATCGCACGGCGCGCGCGAGGCGGCCGTGCCAGCGCGTTAACGCGGCGGCCGCTGTAAAGTAGAGTTTACCTTTTTCCAATGCTTTTGTAAACCGGTTTTATTAGTGACCCCGATATTTCGTCACCGCGTCGGGCTACCCCACCTTGCCACCGGGCTTTGCAGGTCCACATGCCCGGTCCTGATTAATTAGCTGGTTGGCTAGATATGATACAGCCGACCAAGATCGCCGACTGTACAGCTCCAAAGAGATTGAGACTCTAAGATGGTATGAATTGGCATTTGCAATAGCAAGGCAAACATTGCATCAATACATCTTGAGTTGTTGTTACCTCCGCTGCAATAACCTTGGTGATCTGAACCGGAATTGTCACACTACAATAAAAGAGAAAATAAGATAGTTGCAGCGTGATAGTTCCAAGTTGAGTTGCAAAATGAAAGATATTACGATGCTCAAAATAACTCGTTGTCGTAAGGCCATTGCATATCCTTTTATTTTTGAGAAAACTCTTTCTGAAATAGTTAACTAGCAAGATACAGCTAGGCCACACATGTACCTGAGTTCGGCTGACTTTTCAGTGTTTCAGTACAGGGCCAAGAACACGAGAAGAATACAACCATATTAAGCAGCAAAAACATATCACCTGATTCTTGTGAATCAGAGTTGCTAAGCTCCCTGGCCGGCCGGCCCCACCCTAGGCCGGCCGGCCCCACCTGGTGGTCGCACGCCCTGGGCTTCCTCCAATGGGCTGGAAACTGGTCCATAACGTACAATTCAAGGCTAGCCCAGCAGATTTGCACCGCCATTCTAGAAGGTGCGCCATTTGGGCCTTAACTTGGCCCTCACTGCAATTCTGCCGACCCCAACATGTAGCCGACCTTCAGACCGCCTTCAGGGAGTGATCTGGAGCGTCCAGGAGCAAGACGGTGGCGAACCGCCACAGGGACGGCCGGCCAACTTGGCGCCACCGCCTCTCCAGCTTCGGCCAGGGAGTCCCCACCGCCATGGAGAAGCTATAAATAGGACCCCCCGGCCTCAGAAGCAACTCGCACCTCACACTTCATCCAAGTGTTTTATTTTCTTGTTTAGTAGCAGCTTTGGGGGGTTAGAGTAGAGTAGAGTAGAGTGAGAGCTCTCTTAGGCTTCCGGAGTCTTCTCGGAGTCTTGGTATAGTTCTTTGTATCCTTACTCTTGAGATATTATTTATTCAATATAATTATATTTAGTTTATCTTTATTATTTCTTTTAATAGTTCTTTTCTATTTAGTTATTTATTCTGTTAAGTAAGTGCTCGTAGAAGTCTTGTTGTGGGATTCGTGATTGTTGGAGTAGGCAAGTACGAGAGAGTGCCTTCGTCGGAGATGTCGTCGAGTGAAATCTGTGCTTGTTTATTCTTAGATAGGGCTGCTCCGTTGATCATTAGTAGTTCCTCTAAGCGGGTTGTAAGACAGAGAATTCCGTCGCTTTTCAGGAAAACATTGTTTAGAAATTTATATAGAACATAGTACGGAATGAGTAGGAGTATCTATCTATTATATATATAATTGACGAGAAAAAGAAGCCACCACGTTCGCTCTAAAATGCTAAAAATTCTCACGTTAATCCGAGAAAATAAAAAGGGAAAATACCCACCACTGCTATTATCAAAAAATTAGTTACAAAACTCCCTATAAATATTATAAAATAGCTAAATTTGAAATAATAAAAAATACCCAAAAATACTCCACAAACCTATTTCTAAATTACCCATCATGTTATTATGAGTCAAAAATAGCTAAATTTGAAATAATAAAAAATAACAAAATACATTTCACACATATTTCTAAATTACACGTCATTCCATTATAAGTAAAAAAACTAAATGTGGGTTATAAAAGAAAGCTAAGAATATCTCTAATTCTTTTTTTTCTCGAACAAAATATCTCTAATTCTTATTTCTTATTTTCCCACTATACTATTATGAGACTGAAATAGCTAATTTTACGTGATGAGTAGGCAAGCTGAAAAACAAGCTATGACGATAACAGAGTAAGGATGAGTGAGAGGACCGAAAAACAAGTTAGAAATAAGGACGGAAAGAGCCTTGAATGATGAGGGCGACAAGCATGCAATCTAAACAACAAGATGACCAACTACCAGTAGGAAGGCGAGGGGGGGAAAGTGACACATGAAGGTAGTAGCTCTTGCCGGAGTGGGCAACAAGTAGGAGGGAGTCGCGGGACGGATGACGAGTTGGCAGAAGTGTATTAGAGAAACAAGTGAGCCGAACAACTAGCCAAGGCGACAAATAGCTGAGCATCATTACGAGCAAGAGGTGGATGCGACCGTAGAAGAGAGCATATAAATGTTTATTACAAAATATCGTAAAATACCTACATACAGGTTTATAAATTTTATACTATTATTGTTATGAAAACAATCAACTCTAAGCACGCAAATGCGCGGGCAGCCATACTAGTTGCTACTTCATTCACAACCAGCATTTTCACCACTTATTACTTCGTCGAGAGGGCCGCTGAATGCGAGTACAGGGGAACATAGGGAGCAATAGGAAGCTCATCACCACATCCATCATCACCACTTCCGTGACCAAGTTCTCCAACGACGTGCACCTCCCTGCGACCCATGTCGTAGGCCACGAGCTTCCGGTCCCAATGCCGGGCGAGGAAGACGCGGTCACCGTCCGGGTGAAGTGCGACGACGTTGTACTCGACGCGGAACTGGCACGCCATCCTCCCGAACAGCTCCGGGAAGCCGACGGCGTGCTTGAGGACCCACTCGCCGGCGGCGTAGTCCTGGAGGACCCAGACCAGCAGCTTGAGCGGCTCCTCCTGCGACAGCCGCCCGTGCGGCGGGCGCACGCACATGACGTAGTGAAGCTTCCCCTGCGACCGGGCGACGAAGACGGAGTACCAGTCCTTGGCAGCGGGATGGTCCGGCGAACGGCGCCGGCCTCGTCGACCGCGACGAGGTTGTTGGGCCCGTCGTCGTCCGTGCCGTCGGTGTCGACGAGGAGGTGCAGCGCACCGTGGGCGACGGCGGCGCCGGTGCCGGGCTGGATCGGCGCCATGCCGGCGCGGCCCCAGTCCGTCCAGCCGCCGTCGAGCCACTGGTCCACCCGGTTGGTCCAGCGCTTGTCCTCCGACGAGTAGGTGTGCACGGCGCGCACGGCGTCCATGCCGTCCTCCCAGAACTGGAGCAGGTGGAAGCCGCGGTCGTCATCGGCGGCGTCGAAGAGCAGGTAGGTGCGCACCGTCCGCTGGACGCGGTTGGCGAACCAGCCGGAGCCCGGCACGGTGGCGCACTCCGCCGTGGCCGGGTTGCAGACCAGGTAGCACGCCGGCGGGTGGTGGCCGGGGGTCTCCCCGTGCGCCCTGAAGCGGCCCAGGAGGACGAGGCCGTCGCGGCTGTCCAGCATCGCGTCGCGGTACCCCTCCGGCGCTGGCGGGAGGAAGGGGAAGGCGGCGTCGATGAGCGGCTCCGCCATCCCGGACACGTTGATGAACCGACGGCCGGTGATCTTCCGCTTCGAGAGCGAGCTCTCGGCGCCGTCGCCGTCCACCTCCTCGTGGCGGAGCGAGATCTCGCCGCCGCCGCCGGCGTTCTCGGCGGCCGGGACATCAACGCAGAAGAAGCCGGCCAGGGTCTGCGCGAACCGATGGCGGTGGAGCGGGTCGGTGACCATTGCGCACCAGGCCTTGGAGACGCACTTGAACCGGTGGAGAGACTTGGCCGGGAGGCGCTCGAACATCTCCACGACGGCGTCGTCAGGGACGACGGCGGGTCCCGGCGCCGCGGCCGATCGCCGGTCCGGGCCATCCATGCTGCTACTGACTGACTGCGGAACGGAAGGGTGGGGAATTGGGGACGAGAGATCGCGGTTGAGTGAGTCACTCGGTGTGCACGAGCGTCTATGAAAAGCGATCGGACGCTCAATGTTTTTGGTGACGAGGGAATCGAGCGAGAGAGTTTTACGTGAGGTGTCGATGATGACGAAGCTCCTACCCTGCATCTGCACGGCACCGGCCGCCCACGGATTCCGACCGACGACGGCCGGAAAGTTCGTTGCGATCGATGTGTCGATGATTGACGAGGAAAAGATGAGACAGGACAAAACTGTCGCTTTTGATTCGAGGTGGCAGTAGACTTTCCGTTTACCTGGCACTCGGCCTGTGTGGTCTATTCCTGAGATACTCCCTCCTCTCTCCACTCTGCTTTAGGAGATGGAGATTGCACAAAATTGCCTAGTCATTCCGTTGCTTTCTAGCGCTCACTTTAGACAATTGATTTCTTAAATATAATCATCTGGATTAATCTAGGATAAATTTAAACATGGCAAAAAAAAGCATGAGGAACAAAGAATAGGGGAAAAAAAATACGCCCTCCCTCAAAAATCCAAATGCATCCCCATCTAATCATCCTCGAAAATACCGTTAGCAAAAATGACATTATTTCTTGGGTTCACTTTGATATAATCTGATCTAATTTGTTGCATGATAAAATGAATAACACGTTGTTGTACACACTACTAGTTGAGAAACAAAATAATTCTTTACGGGCTTCATCTATTACACTTGGATTCTGGGATGGTATCCATGAAACCTGAGGTGGGTTTCAAACTGCATGAAAAAGGTATGCATCTGGGAAGGAAATCATCTGCCGTCGCTATTATACGGCACAACCGTGCCGTCGTTCATCCAAGCGCTGTTTTCGGTTTTGATGATGCTGATTAATCGCTATACAAAAACAGTCCATGTTAAGCTTTTGTGGCCATGTTAGGCCCAATAAACAGAATCATCGTTTCCATCACCATTGATCTATTCTTCCCACGCCGACCACGCAGCTCTAACCATGACGGGACAACAGAGGTCGATTCAACTCCATCCATGAATCTTGCCGCTGGCAGCTGTGCTTAGGCCTCTAAAGCTCAATCTGATTTAGTCCCCTTTGATTCTTCCTTATATTCGGTTGTCAAGGCACTTTGAAGCGTGCGTCATGGACGAACAGCTGCCGACGAGCACAAGCAGCTCTATGTTGTTTTCTCTCCCAGAAATAATCAGCACTGGCGCCAGATTAACATATTTAATGGGCTTAATTATGGGCTTTTGGGGCTATTAACGACGCGTCATCGTTTAAACGGCACGCTGTGCCGTAACAGTAGCGACAGCAGACGATTTTGTTCCATGCATCTGGGGGTTGAGCCTGGTCCCTGCTGGATATATGTGACAGAACTGGCGGTGTGGCTGCAGGTTGAGACGGATGCCCTGCTAGATTTGGCCAAAAAAATCGAGTTCCAATAAAAAAGTTCTTAAGACAAAATTGACACCAAAATGGAACATATAAAAATACCAAAAAATGCTTGAAAATGAAGTTTTTATTAATGGCTCATTTGGCGCTTGGGGCTTGACCTTCGGCTTATTCGTTGTAGCTACAGTGAATAAGCCGGATGAGCAACAACAAACCGGTTTTCCCAAATTTTTTGATTTGCTACACTAGCCAAATAATATGCGTAAGCCAGTCCAAAAGGTCTACCAAACAACCCCTAAGTCGAGAGCAATGACCGCCCAATAGTCCAGAATAGATCTTGTAATGTTCCTCTTCAACCTACAGTAGTTCTTCCATCCAACCTCATCATCGAGCTCCATTGCCCACGGATTCTGTCTGATGATGCGAGTGTTGCTGGAAAATTCGTTGCGACATGGCAACCTATTTTTTTATTTGTCATTTCGGCATGTTTGCTCTAATATGAGCTCTAAAGCCCAAAAGACTAAGAGGCCCATGGGCTGGCAACTGTCACCGTGGAGGCCTGGCCCACAAGGCTACTCGCTACATATGACCACTGAAGATGGAATTTAGGGTTTCCTACCCCTTCTCCCTCTCGCCGCCATCGCGTCCCCTGGTGTAACCATCGCGCCCCTCGCCACCATCGCGTCCCCTGGTGTAACCATCGCGTCCCTCTCGCCGCCATCGCAGTTTTCGCCATATTTGAGGTGAGTTTCGATCCGTCTTCAGTCTCCATGTAGATTTCTTTGGTTTATTTCCATTTCGGCCGCGTAGATGGGTGGATTCTTGTGTCTCGTAGAATTAGAGAGATTTCACATGGGCCATGCCGAGCTATCGCGCGTAGGGCCATCGAGGAGCCAAGCTTGTCACTCTCAATACATGGGCCTGGCTAGCACTTAGGGATGTCAATGAGCTGAGCTTGTCGCCTTAAGCACGGCCCAGGGTCTTTTCGTGTACTTTTATTTGAAATTGTTGTTGTTTTCGAGTATGTGAAAAGACCAAGCTGCCCTTTTGCTACTTGGTATACTGCACTTGTCCTGAATTTAAGTAATCAGTTGGAGACAAGTGGAAAACACTGAAGAAGCACCAATCCAATACCACCCGCGTGCTATTATGTACTTAACATGTTATTGCATCTTACTTACACTCTATGTCCGTTCGTACAACTTCCTTTTGTTGGTTTTTATATTATAAGTTATGAATCGCTTCAATTGTTTTTTATAGACCATCACGCTTGAATTTTTTTTTCTTTTATCATGTTTTCATTATTGCAGTCTTGAGGAAGATTTCTTTTGTACATATGCTTTTAAGTTATTTGCAATAATCTCATCATTTTTTTTCATGCTTAGGACTCATGGCGCCTTGCAACCACGGCAGCAAGAAGACGAAGGCCACAACCACAAGTACCCTGTCGGCTGCACAGCGTGGCGTTGCTAATAGGAGCTTCAGACAGGATCATGCTGGTGATGACGGGGATGCGCGAGACAGGATCAGTTCTCTTCCACGCAACATACTGGGATGCATCCTCACGCTGCTGAGCGTCACCGAGGCCGTGCGGATGAGCGCAGTGTCCAAGACTTGGCGGGGCGTGTTGTCATCTCCAGATTACCATCTCGACATCCTCGACGACAACGATATATGGCGTGGGCTGCACCGGCCGCGCAACAGCAGATTCATTGACCCCAACCTGTCGCAATGGCGCTGCAACGTCATCACCTCGTTGCTCCGCGCACGCCGCAGTTGCATCCGCCGGTTCGTCGTCCGACGAACGCTCATGGCGGACGAGACGGTGTCCGAGTGGCTCGACATGCTGTCAGAAGCAGGGGTCATCGAGGAGCTTGTTCTGGCAATGCCATGCGTCCACGGCCCTGGTGCTGTTGGGTTGTCGTGCTCCATCTTCGACTGCAGTACCATCCGGTCGCTGACCCTCGGCAACTGCCGCTGGCCTGCTCGCACCACCAATGGCGGCCAAGGCGATGATGATGCCGTTCCAGCGTCGAGATTTCCTCACCTGACGGAGCTCACCTTGATGAGGAACATGGACATGACGGCCAAGGACATCGAGGACCTGCTGATGAGATGCCCGGCGCTGCTGAGCCTGTCACTTGACAGTATCCGGCGAGGCGGAATACTGGAGATTCGATGCGAGAACCTGGTGAGCCTCACGAAAGTTGGGATCTGGCAGCAGGAGGTGCGCATCGTGAAAGCGCCCAATCTTGAACGGCTGCTGTGGTGGCCGTTGGCGTTGTCATATATTACCTTGGGGAGGATTATTGTGCCAGGACAGACGCCGAGGCTGCATACTCTCGGCATCTTCCAATATTGCCCGGTTGAGGTTGGAGTGGTGTGGGAACAGGTGAGGACTGTCGCTCTGAATGTGCAATGCTTGGCAGACCTGCACCAGGCCTTCAAAACCCTTCGTGGTTTCCCTCACCTGGAAACACTTCACATGAAGGTTAGTTGCATTGATCATCATCTTGGTCGGCTCCCTCCTAGTTAATTAATTGTTGTTAATTGGTATGCAAATTCTACAAATGTTAATTAAATTCCCCTTTTTTTTCTATTTAGTTGACGGACAGCTTCAGAATCGATAGCAGCAAGAGCAAGGCGTTCAGCTTCGAGGAACTGGCTGGTGGTGGCCCGGTGGCGTGCCTTGAGAACAGTGTCAAGACAATTGTCCTCAGGGTGAACTATTTGGTCCGTCATAAGCTGGCCTTCACCAACTTCCTTCTGGGAGCGGCCAAGTCGCTTAGGCGCATGTTCATCTACAAGAAGAGAATCGCCGGAGAGCTTCTGCCGCCGGAGAGGAGGGGCTCTAGCGCCGCTCAGGTCGTTTTCGGCGACAGCACCAAGTGCAGCCTGGACATGATGGACACCTCTGCTGCCAACTACAAGCTCGCTGATCCATTCATGCCGTAATTAGGCCAACCGAGCTGATCGATATGCCACCCAGTATTGGCAATTTAGTATTAATAAAAATGCACTGCTTGCGCAACAGCTTAATTAGCTGCTGTTAAATCGTTTGCTTTCTGTTACTCATGGTATTGATGGATCCTGCGTGAACTCATCAGTTTGGTTATTTGACAGTCAGTTTGTGGTACGTTCAACATATATTGTGGTAATAATGTACTATTTGGTTGGCTTGTGTATGCTTGTTAGCCTGTTTTGTGACCGGAAGCAAAATTATTACTAGTGGTGTGATGCCATTGAAATGTGCATGTCTAGTCGATCACCTTCTTGGAACAACGTACTATGTCCCTAGAGTTGTGATGGGCGATCCATGAAGCTAGCAGTTTATGCGCTGTTCCATTTGTTTTCATGAAAAATTCGTTCATCCTGTTCCTAGTTCGCCATCCTCAACTCTTGCACTCTTGCGGCCTCGTCCGTCTTACCACAAAAAAGCAGGAACCCTTTCTACCCGTGCCTTTTAGTACCTGAGGAGACTAGAAAACAAAAAACAAAAAAACCTTTATCCTATTTGGAAAACAGTACTTCCGGATTGCCATTTTCACTTCTTTAGAAAACTGAATATCAAGGGCCAGCTAAATTTCTTAGTTTTGTGCTGTTTTTTTTTTTGTGCTGTCTTGACAAATCTTACATTCTTACTCACATTCACCTGGCCTCCATGAAGTATATTCGATTTGAAGCCACCTGCCCTAACATTCTTGGGACTAAAATGCTTTGTTGCTGTTGTTTTTGAATCTTTGATAAAGAGAAAACTTCTTCTAGAAAGTAAGTATATCATGTTATCTACATCGATTAGGCAGCTTTTCATCTTAACGCTACAGCTTTCAGCATAAACGTTTCTGATACCGCAAATACTTCTAGCATAAACAAACATAAATAGTACAGAGCAAACAAAAAGTCATAGTTGGTCGTCACTCACTAGTAAGGCCAAGAAAAATAAAACTGAAAATAATATGATTATCATTCTGGAAATACAAAGGGCAGCATTTCAAACTTATAATTTGTACTGCATGGACAGCAGTATTCGTTAACTAGCAGAAGAAAAGCTATAGCTTGCGTTCATGTCTTTGCTTGTAGAATTAATTGGACCAAAAGCACAGATTTCCACAAGTGTATTAGCATGTCACTTGAGGGAAATGTCTTGAGTGCATTGAATGCTCTGCTCCATCATCTCCAGTCTAAGCTGGACAAAATGAATTATTCAGTCCAAGAAGCCCCTAACATCTTTGCCATAAAGCTATATTTGTCTGCAGCTTCGTCAATCTGAAAAAAGAGAAAAGAAATGCAGGATATATAATACACTGCTGAAATGTTAAGTTAAAGCATGATTGGAAAAGCGATAAGACAAACCAATTTTTTAGTCGTGGAAGATCCATGCCCTGCCTTTCTTTCAATGCGTGCAATTATTGGATTTTTTTGTAGGCTATCCTCAGTGCTAGTACACAGAACGTACTGCAATGTCTATGAATTAAACAGAAAACACATAAATAGTATCAAACACCTGTTGTGCCAAATAAATAAGTTTAAATACAATTGCACTTTCATACAAATTTATATTTTTATTGAACTATAATATCGATAAAATCACCAAAAATAATAATTGGCTGTACTAGCTGGGCTAAAAACCATACAGGATAAGCCCACCAACGAAGACGAGTATGACGATCCCTAATTGCAGAGTAGCTGCCCTACGACACCTCCATATTTGATAGTAATACCTCATTATGACAACTATCCTCATCTCTTTAAAAAGTAGATAAGCTTGAATGACAGATCAAATTCAATCCACAAAATTCAATTAAATCTTATCACCTACTGATACTTGAAAAAAAAAAGAAGCAAAAAGCGACACAGGTGTCATGCACATACACACTACCCCGTGTGAAAATAATTTAAATCAAAATTAGCATATAAGCACTTCTCAGACCTGATGATATATATTATGAAGGCCAATGATATATCTACCACATTAAAAAAGTTCAGAATAGTTGGTACAGTAATGAAGCTTATAAATTACATGTTTATTGTTAACTGAAGATTGTTCTAGGTCTACTGCAAGTTTTTTATTCAAATGAAACTCAAAGGAACTGAAGACACAAGAGTAACTTACTGCTAACAACTTCAATGAGTGCATTGGCACAACACGATCATCATTATCAGCTGTCAACAACAATGTTGCTGGATACTGGCAGTAGTTACCAGAGCTTTGATCCCAAGGTCTCCGCACGTTGTGAAGGGGAGAGTATCTTGTTTTTGTTCATCAGGGTAGCAAAATGTGAAGGAAAGGTTCAGGATAAAGTTGATAGAATGCAATGACAGCAAAAACATAACTTACTTAGAAATTACAAAAATAAAAATTAAATCGAGCACCAAAATAATGACATTTCATTTACTCTCTCTGATTTTTATTAATGAAGTTAGGACAACAAATTTAGTTCATTTTTGAGCTAGAAATGCATTCCTAGGATCATTAATAAAAGAGAAGAGGGAGTACCATACAACAAAATAATAGCATGCTACCTCTTATATGTTCTGGGCTTGTGTCATATCCTTTTGAAAAGGTCGGAGAAAGAAAGAGTTTCATATTATCAAATATCGGTGCTCTACAAATGTGCAACTCAGGATCTATACCAGCCTTAAAGGGGAAGAAAGTACGACTGTGTGTATACATATATGAAAGAAACATCCAAAAACTAGTAGGTAATTTCAGAGAAAGACTGTATACATATACAATAATCAGTTCATCATTTATGTGATTTAGCCTAGGATCTAAAATATTAAGAAACCATTAACAGAACAGAGGGGCAATAAATCAATCACCGTATTTGTTGGCAGGTCTACACTACCTCTTATAGCCCTACATATGTATTTTTGTGTATTTCTATAGTGCAATTTGATGATTTTATAAATGGCTCAGTAACGGCAAAAATAAAAAGTAATGGCACGACTCAGATATAAGTTATGTTGAAAATTAGAAACATCCATACTTTATAAGCCACTGGAACTCTTCCTTATCTGAACAACCATAGTCTGTAGTCCAGGCGTGACCTGTAGAATTAAACATCCATCGAGAAGCTCTATAAATATATACAGGCAAAGGTATATCTAATCCACAGCAGAACTGAAATAAGAGAAAATTTAAATGGTCCCCATAGTGCTCCCTCTGAGGTTGTTCTCAGCTTTTGACGAAGCAACTTCAGTATATATATGTGTTTCCAAGGAAACATACGCCTACTATCCCTTCTTAGTTAACTTCATTGGATTGCATTGGGTATCTTGTGCACTCAGAATAGGATAAACCCAATGACGCAGAGCAGAAACGACATCACGCAGTTTGTCAAGAAAGTGGAAAGATGGTGATGGCAAGGGGGATATTTAATTTTACCTTTTTCATATTTGCGATAGCTACATGCTCAAAAATGAGTTATAGTGGAGAAGGGAGTGGGACAAACTCAACATGATTATAAGAGAGGGTTTTGTGTTTCCTTGAAACATACCAATTGTGAACTTGTGAAAACGGAGCATGTCCAGAACACCGCCTTGAGCAATAGCACACCCAAAGAGGTCAGGCCGCTGCAATGCAATATATACTTGATTTAAATTCATGTAATATAAATGGTGCACATTGTTAAATTTGTAGACAAAAAAAATATAAATCATGAGGCATCTTATGTAAAAATGAGCGTGTATTCTATATGACCTGATTAATGGTAGCACCAACCAGAAGACCACCATTGCTTCCACCTTCAATGCATATTTTTTTTGGACTTGTGTAGTGATGAGAAATGAGGAATTCAGCACAAGCAACAAAGTCATCAAAGCAATTTTGTTTCATTGCACGTGCTCCAGCTTTATGCCACTCCTCCCCATATTCTCCACCACCTCGGATATTTGCTATACAGACAACAAAATCCATGTTCTTGCATAGGACAACACGCGCAATACTGAACGAAGGGGTAAGACATATGTTGAATCCCCCGTAACCATGTAGCGAAGTTGGGTGCGATCCATCAAGCTCGATATCTTTCTTCGACATTACGAACATGGGAATTTTGGTTCCATCCTTACTAGGGACAAAAACCTGAGTTGGGCAAAAACAAAAGTTTTGGTAACTAGAGAATTAATAACAGAAAAGGAAGAAACTATTCAGTCTAGCAAAACCAGGAGCACACTAGCTTAAGAGCGATGCTACTTATGATTCTTCTGATGTTAAATGTAAAAGTTATCGATTCTTGGAAACATAGCTCTCACAATGACATTTGCGAAGTGGAAGGAATAGTAACTCGGGAGTTAAGAAGTGGTAGGTTTTTCCTAGTAGAAAATGGTTCTTGTAACTGGTATCAGAACCAACGTAAAAGCCATTCCAGTAAATAGGTGACACTGATATGTATTGGCAGTGATACTGCAAGAGGTGAGTGAAATGCACGGATCACACATTGGAGACAGGTGGATTTTGCTCTGCAATGTGGCTGCAGTTTTCTATTTTTCTTCCACTTTTGATTATGGCCGAAATGGCATTCTAAGGTGCACACATGTCTAATAACTCAGGCGCACGCTCTGGTAACTGAAAGCAAATGGTTAGGACTTCTAGCGGCCGCCTAACTGGCAGGACCGCAGGACTCTGACTGAAAAATTGACCAAGAAACTAGAGATTGACACTACACTAACTAGCTCGCGCAATATTATACCAACAATACTAGATGTTGTCACTGTAGAAAGTAGAGTAAATTCGGATAGGCAAGAAACCTACCTGCTGAACCTGAAACTTCATTCGATCAAATCCAGGAACTGAAACTTCTCGAAACACCTTCATTTCAGGGATTGTAGATGCTAAGTTACACCTGTAAATAATACTTGGAGAAAGAAAGCTTACGAAGCCAATAAAGGCTTCCTTGTCTTCCCGCCTACAAGAGATCTCTGAAACTGAACCAATCTCTAGAGGCAACTGATGAATCAAATTTCCAGTTCCAAGGTGTCTTAACTGCAGAATATTTTTAACATCTGACATATAACACACCAACAGCTGATTATTGTTAACCGCATCAGCTGACTCAAGAACATCTTTTTCATGCTCAGGAACGACATCAGTCCACAGCTCAGGGTTCTTGATATTTACCCTTACCAGCTTGTTCTTAGGGGCACTTTTATTGGTCAAAAATGTAAATTCATCACCATCATTTGCCACAATTTGATATTGAGCATCGAAGTTGTCAACAAGCTTAACAAATGGAAGCATTTCCTGTGTATCTCTGAAACCCTCTATTCCTCGAGGAAGAGAAGAAATTTCACAATAGTATAGCTCATTGACAGAGCCACATCCTTCATAGATTCCCATTATGATGTACTGCCAAAAAATACAAAGTTTAGAGAGTCATATTCTCTTAAAGTTTAGAGAGTAACGTTTTTCGTATGCAACAGAAAACACTGAAAAGTTTCTATCAGTAATGATGACGATTAAAGTTTATCGTTCCAAGCTTTTCGCAATTGCTGCAAAATACATCCATAAAATTGAAAACAGGTACCATCGAGTTTAATTATTGGTACATCATATTTGTACAGACAAAATGAGTGACAGTCAGAGTTACCTTTCCATCTTCAGTGACCGAGGCACCAAAGGTATACGAAGGGTGTTCAGGATCTTTCCAGCATAATATATCCTCTGACTGATCGGTTCCCATTACATGGTAATATAACTGATGATTAACATTGATATTCGTCTCAGTATCAGCACCTAGTTCCCCTCCTTCTCTAGAGAAACGATTGGAAAAGCAAGTGAAACGGACATTCGAAAAAGAAAGAACAAACTAATCAACAGAAAAGGCTTAAATAAACAGGCATTATTTACAGATGATGATGATGATGATGATGATTGTAAGTCATACAGATTAATTTTAAAAGCAGACTAGCAATCTTCTTGCTAAGTTCAACTTTCACAATTTATTTCACTTGACTATTGGCAAAGTAGATGAAAAAGGCATAAGAGACAATAGAAGGAGCACGATTTGAACAGAGTGTTATTGTCATTTTATCGGTATGCACTACTGTCATATAGGCCTAGAGCGAGGTGAAAAGGCCTGGGCACATCAAGCCACTTAATGTTAAAGAATTAGAAACTGTTGATCAAGAAATCCATTCAGAACACTATATATCAAAATAAATTTGAGTTGTTTCAACTTTCAAGCCATCTGAGATCTTATACTCTTGGTATCATCTCCAGAAATTCATGTGGCAAATACTACCAGAGAACCTGGCCGTGTCAAACATGTGTGCAAGCATCTGGCCGTATCAGTATTGAAGGAAATATTTCCCACAAATTGAAGAATGGCTAGAGTCCATAAGCTAGTTTTTTTTTTCTCTCTTGCTTTCCTCCTTTTATTTGCATTTTTGAACTTCTTGTAAACTTTTATTATTTATTAATATATTATAACCAGTAGGGGGGCAACTCCTCCTGTTCCCATCGAAAAAAATTGTTGAAGGAAAATAAGTTTATTTGACTCTTAAAATTTTCTTGTAAACTTTTATTATTTATTAATATATTATAACCAGTAGGGGGCAACTCCTCCTGTTCCCATCGAAAAAAATTGTTGAAGGAAAATAAGTTTGTTTGAGTCTTAAAATTTTCTAATATCGTAATACAGAGAACTCTGTTTCGATACTCGTGTTTTATTCACATTTTTGTTGTTGCAAAAGTTGGTATTCGTTTAAAGTGGTTGTATTTTATTGATCTTCATCAGATTACAATAGCAATCGAGAAATTCTCCGCGACATGGAAAATCCATAAAAATAAGGAATATTTGGTGCTGGAAACATCAGTTATTATGTTAAAAGAAAAAAGAGAAGTCTTGTGGGCCTACCTAGGAGCTGGAAATCGGCCATAGAAAAACCCTTTCCCGTCATGAGTCCAACTCATAGCTGAGAACTTCACCTGCATCCACCAATATATAGACCATATTTGATTAACGAACAAAAAAATCAAACACTTTTGCGCTGCTAGCTATTTGCACAAAGGGGAACTAAAAGGGAAGTCTAGTGGCGAATTGTGACTACTTACCCAGGACAATTTGTCGGGCATAGGCTGCTTGTCAGCAATGGTCATTACATGAATGGTGGCCCAATCACTACCACATTCGCTAAGCCCATAGGCAAGGTATTTTGCATCCTCGCTAATAGAAAAATTAATAAGAGCAAATGTTCCATCCTTACTTAGAGTATTTGGATCCAAAAGAACCTCTGCCTTTCCGTCCAAATCGTCCTGCAATATCAGCGTAACACGTCACATTTAAAACCCTTTAATAATGTCACCAGTAGCATACACAATTAAGTAGCACAATTTGCATTAGACTCGGAACAAGCTTCAAATCTCAAAATTATACTGAATATTTAGAAAATCATGTGGTGACCTTTTGATATCTATGTGTCACGAATCTTTGAGCTCAAAATAAAAGGACTCTGAAAGACATACATAGAAATTTACACATACTCTCGAGGAGGTCCATTGTGTGTGTGTGTGTGTGTGTGTGTGTGTGTGTATGATTTCATATGTTTACAATGTGTCACTTTGCCTCAGTGACATGTTGGCCTATGCTCATGTACAGCGTCACAATCAGTGTAAGCTTTTGTCAATTATGTCATTATTGAACAGCATATATTTTCCTGTTTTGCAACTATTCTTCTCGAAATGAAAATATCACATTGTTAGAAAAAAAGGGCCCTCATGGAGAGATGCTGCCCGGCAATCTCCACGCTGAATTTTCCATTTTTCAGTGGTAGTTAGCCAACGAGCTAATTAATATCTTGGTCCCAACTTACGTCAAGCAAGATCACCATATAAGCAAATAGTCAAATTTCCTCTTCCAAATAATAAGTTGATATCCTTCGCAAAAAAAAATGAATAAGCTAATATCTTCGGCTGCTAGGAAAGGAGCTAATATCTAATTTGGCTTGGAGGAAGACGATGGCCTAGATAGGGAGGGACTCTGACGCCGTGTGTTGACCCGTTAGCCCGTCACGAGTTAAGATGGTGGGTGGTTGGTCCGGTCGCTCGATCTTTAGAAGGTCCGCATCACTAAACAGATTAATCAAATCACCACGCGCTCGTCCATGCTTCGTTTTTTTAATTTAAAAAAATAGGGAAATATGCTTGTTGTTTTCAAACCTTATTAAAAAACCTTATCATCCCTGAGCTCTCTTCACGTGCTCTGGCGATCGAGAGGTAAGGCGGAAGTAGGAGAGGAGGATTCGATCTACTTGCAACGGCAAGCAACTACGGAACTACTTTACTTGCTTTCTCTAATTTAGCACACATTACAGTGATGATACTACTAGCTATTAGCAGCGAAGAAGAATGAAGTTAGTACAGTACGCACCAGCATGTAGAGCACGCTCTGTTCCTGGAGTCCGGAGTTATGGAAGTAGAAGTACTTGTTGCCGCGGCGGAAGGGCGCCGCCTGGCGCGGGTGGTCGAAGAGATGCGTGATCTCGCGGCGCAGGTTGTCCGTGTCCGGGCACGCCGCGAGCACCGCCTCGGCGAGCTCCGCCTGCTTCGCCACGAACTCGTTGGTCTCCTCCGAGTTCTGGTCCTCCAGCCATCGGTAGGGGTCGGGGATCTCGACGCCGTGGTAGTTGTCCACGACGGAATCGTCGCGCCGGGCCGGCGGGTACGCCAGGCGGCCGGAGGAGGCCATGGTCGATCGATCGTATGGCTGCGCCTGCGTGCAGGAGCTAACTAAGACGACCGACGGTGGTCAGTGAATGGAGGAAGAAGGCTCTGTGACTGTGAGGAGGACGCGGCGGAGGGGAACTGATTTATCTAGTAGGAGGGAGGCTGAGCGCGCGGGGCCAGTTGTACTCTCCGGGCTCTGGCTGGCTGAGCAAGTCGTTTCTTTTTATAATTTATTATTTATTACTACCACGGGATGCACGAGATGAGCATCTTCATCTTCCATTGTTCTGTTCCAGAGGATCCAGAGGGAGGTGGTGGCTGACGGCCGGGGAAGGTGAGGAGGGCCACCTTGTGTGCAAAACTATTTAGCTCGATCGAGGCTGTGCTGTCATGTCACGTGGGAGGGAACGGATCAAGGTTGAAGACGACACCAACGCCGTTTCATGTTTCAACTTTATTTTTTTTAACTATATACTACTAAGAAGAATAAATGGACCATCACATATAGCCAAACGCAAAAGAGAAAATAGAGACTAACAGATGTAAGGCACAAACTCGTGTCCCAATTAATTATGGCAAACCAGTTTCGGCTTGTGTTGTGTGAGTCTGACCACACTGTGTGATTATGTAAATACAGCTGTGAAGGATATATAGTAATGCTGAACAGTCTGAAACTAAACACTTACAAAACTCGTGAACGAGCACCTCGGCTCGTGAAATTTAGCATCAATATTATTCTTGCAACGATGTATGCACCCCATGTTCGTAATAATTTTAAGTCAAAACTTGAAGTTTTAAATCAACTCAAGGATAGAGACTGACACTGACACATCACACTAGTTTATGTTGTGATCGGCTGTAGCATGTGCCTTTGCCTCGCAGTATGTGTTCAAAAAAGAAAAAAAAGGATCTAGTAACTGACATCAAAATTAGAACTGAATTCATTATATATATATATATATATATATATATATATATATATATATATATATATATATATATATATATATATATACGGAGAGTATATTCTATAGCCGGTTATAGAATAGCTTATTCTATAGCCACTTCAGTTTTACGATAATTTTATCATGAATTTACAATAATTGAAGCAAAATTACGACATTTGTGTTCATACACGTTAGAGGCAAAGACCATGACAAAAAGTGTAGTAAATCATGTAGCAAAATGTCGTAAATCACTTTAGGCGAATATCGTAAATTACTATACTGAAATGGCCACAGAATAAGTTATTATGTGGCCGGCTATAGAATAGTAGTTCACTATATATATATATATATATATATATATAATATATATATATATATATATATATATATATATATATATATATATATATATATCTCGAATCAACTTATATTCATATATCATTAATCTGTTTTAGCTTCGATGACAGCCTGCTAGCTGCGAGTGTGGTCCTATCATTTTCTTGTGTTTGCGAGGTTTTTCAATTCAGCTTGTTGATCAGTAGAACGAATAATATGTTAACCCATGGTCTTTGTTTTATTTTTCCCTGTCTACGCTAGCGGTTGTATTCTCTCTGTTTGTCCACGGCCGGTAGGTGTCGTGAGGGTCATCCTTATCAGCACAATGATCAATAACAGATATATTAGCACTAACTAATTGACCTCGAGAACAATGATAGGTAATTTTGTGATCGTGAGAAGATTACAAAATATACGCATGTAGGTTATGCCTCAATTTATTTGCTATTTGCGGCACAATCATCGAGATATGTACAGTCTTGCACACGCTATGGTGCAAATTGAAAATTCAATGAATAATTAGGGAGACTCAACGGATCATGGATGGCCAATCTAGATCTGGGTTCAGATTACTTTGTATCAGTATTATAAGATTGTTCGACGTCACCCACCTATCACGACATTGAAATATAGCTTTTCCTGTAATAGTTTAAGTTATCATTGAGAACAATTAATGGCTACCAAACAAGGCTGAATGAGACTAGTGCAGTGACATGATTAGGAAAATAACAAGAACAGGAGATTTCATTCATACCACCAAAACTGGGAGCCTGTACCGCAGTAATAACATAAAAAAACAAAATAGGATTTTGTGTGTTTTTATTTGAATTGTGACATCCTATCTTGGCTTATTTTATTTCTTTTGAGCATCAAAGGCATCTATCTTTATTCATCATTGGAGTTATAGGTGATACAAACGCCTTGAGGCGGCTCAAGGAACCATACATGTGTGCCTAGCGAAGAATAAATTGAGCTCCTTGATAATATAAGAGCATCAACATTCGAATCCCTACTCATGGACAAATGCTGAGACGGTGAATTCCCTAGCTCTAACTTTGATTTCCCGAACAATATGCCCATAAGTTTTTTTTTTAGCAACAACAATATGCCCATAAGTGCCCATGCCTAGAAAATTGAAACGTAAACTTTGTAAACCGATAAACCAGTCGGGCCTAGCTGAGACCCAACTTGGGTGCCGAACTAGTCCAGTAGTTTGATAACACATTCCCCAGCTAAACCAATAAACCAGTCGGGCCTAGCTGAGACCCAAAAGGTGCCCGTGGGCCGAACCTTATATAACACGTGCATCCACCGCTCACGCGGTTTGGGCCAGAATTCTTGCGCGTCACTTTTGGGCCCATTAACAACTCAATCGTCTTCCTCTTTTGTCCTCCGTCGTCGACTCGTATCGTAGGCAGCACAGCCTCAGCTGTCGCGACGCCTGCCGACTGTTCCTCCCCCTCCGACTGCTCCTCCCCTGCCGTGAATCAGCATCGAGCTCCGCCTCTTCCCCCCTCTGGAACAATTTGGTTCCATGCCCAGAAGCCAGAACAATGCGTTCAATATAGCTTGAACAATTGATTTGTATTACCGGAACAATTCCGTTTGATGCCATTCCTCGCCGGAGCACCGCTGCTTCTCTTCCCTGCCCCTCAGTAATATTGTCGGCATCCCGCGCCCTGATGAAGCAGGTAGGCGAGCTAGAGCGTCTGCTACCTACAACTGCTGCAGTGCTCCTCCATTGGACACCTCGTCTCCGGCCGGCCGCTGCATGTTCTGCGCATCCAGCATGCTGCAGCTATATATTCCGTCGATCAGCTAGCATCTTGGTGGTGGTGGCGCGTCCATCCATACGCGGCGCCGGAGGCTGGGGCCTAGTGCGTCATTTCCACAAACAACTATGGGATCTCCGGTGAGGAAGAAGATCTGACTAATCTGAGCCGCACAGAGACCATTCGACGGTTCTCGGGTACCCAGGGGTGGACGCTATTTGGAATAGCGACCGCCCCTGGGGTCGCGACAATTGCCTGTTCCGCTCGATCGCTGCACGCAGCGGTGCTGTGGCGGCCCCACGCGTCCCTACCCAACCCCGAGCAATGGTGTCCGGAGTTTTTTTTTTTTTTTGGAGTTCTAGGGCCACGCCCCAGTCCATCATTGCATTGCAACTCAAGACCATAGGTTTTACAGCATTTTTTGCAATCCCAGCACCCTTACAACTGCGCACCCATGCGATCTAACTCACACACACATAACAGAAACATTCTCAGGCCACACGCTCCTTGTGACGCCTTCTTTTCCATCACCCAGTTGAAGCTCCTTCTCCAGCCTTGCTTCCCTGTTTCTTGCACGCCTTCAGCATTAGCTCCTCTATTGCAATCTCTTTGGTCTTCTTGCCACTTCTTCCAGCATGGAGAGATGGTGTTCGAATGTAGGTAACCACTTCAGAGGACAAATCAAGCGCCATTCTTTTGTCATGGGGATGATTTTCCTCTAAGTCGATCTGGTATCCCTCCAGCTCCCATTCTGAAAACAACAATTATTTCTAAGTTTCCACAACCCCCAGAGTACAGCTGAGCTAAAAACATTGCACACTATATGTTTATTTTCAGAAAGCCAGAACTTAGCTACTCCTTCAAAACTCCCTCTAATTTTGAAACCAAAAACCTCATATAGCTCATCCCAAAGTCTATTTACCACTACACATTCAAAGAATAAATGCACTACACTTTATTGCTCACTACAAAACAAGCAAGTCTTATCATCTACATGCTTTCTTTTTGCTAAATTGTCTCTTGTTAGCACTTTATTTTTAGACGGTAACCAAGAAAGATGTGTACTCGAGGGGTATTCTAATTCTCCATACAGCAGGAGTAAAGATTGGGGTTATGCCTCTAGAGTTGACTACTTTATAAAGGGATTGAGTAGAGTAAATTCCATTCCAAGACCATGCAAATCATACCATCCTCTTCCTCAGAGAACTCAATGGTCGACGCCACCTGAACTACCTCTTCCCATAACCTCATCACTCTCTCATCCACACATCTTCTAAAGGTACACTTAAGGTTAACCCCATCCCACAGCTCTGCTATAGATTTGTTTTTTTCATTTACTATTATATACACTTCCCAGAATTGGATAGCTAAGCTGGAAGAACCCAACCAATTGTCCTCCCAGAATTTCACATGTTTACCATCCCCAATTTTCCATCTAAAACCTGCTTTAGCTACTTGGGCCGCCCACATAACTCCCTTCCAAAACTGAGAGGTATTATCACTTCTACAAGCAAACATATTAGGTGAATTATTATCATACTTAAGGTCAACTATCTCTCTCCATAGTTTTCCTTTACTTGAGTTGTGTCTTTTAATCCAAGAGCCTAACAAACAAATATTCAGATCTCTCAAATCTGGTATGCCCAGCCCCCCAAACTCTTTTCTCATAGTCACACTAGGCCAGTTTGCTAAGTGGTAACTCCTATGTCCATCAAAACTGTTCCACAAACAGTGGGCCATATGTGAGTTTAGCATGTCAATTGCCCACTTAGGAAATTTAATAAAGGATAAGAGATATATTGGAATGCTGGCTAGGCATGTTTTAATTAAAACTAGTCTACCACCATAGGACAACAGACGCCCTCTCCAACCTGCCACTCTCTTAGTGATCTTATCCACCAAAGGTTGTATGTCCTCCCTTCTAAGTTTGCTATGATGAAGTGGCACTCCTAGATATTTCATAGGCAAATTTCCAATGGAGCAGCTAAAAACATGAGACAACTCATGGGCTATATCTTCTTCTACATTGTATCAACTCACTTTTATGAAAGTTTACTCTCATTCCTGACATCTTTTCAAAACAGGACAGCACTCCCCTCAAGTTTCTAATTTTTTCACTATCTGCAGCAGAGAAGATAATGGTATCATCTACATACTGTAGAGATACTACTCCTTCAGGTCTCACCCCTCTAAGTAAGCCTTGGATCAAACCCCTACTGACTGCCTTTTCTAGCATTCTGTTAAATACATCCCCTACAAAGTTAAAAAGGAGGGGAGACAAAGGGATCTCCTTGTCTCAGCCCTTTCCTAGTTTTAAAGGAATTACTCTCTACTCCATTGCGTGTCACACTAACAGACCCACCAATCACAATTTTCTTTATCCAGCCTATCCACCTTTCTCCAAAACCTCTAGAATGCAGAATTTCAAACAGGAAGTCCCAGTTTACCCTATCATGGGCCTTTTCATAATCTAATTAATAATAACCCTAGGTTCTTTCTCTTTGTTAATGCTATGTACTAGTTCATGTGCTATTACTACACTTTCTAAGATATACCTACCTTTAATGAACGCACTCTGCTGCTCACCTCTTAACCGGTCCATAATTTTTCCTAACCTCAAGGTAAGTAGCCTAGAAAAAATTTTAAAACTACAATTCAGTAAGCTTATAGGCCTGAACTTCTTCATCTGTCTAGCATCATTCTCTTGGGAATCAAAGTTAAGGTAGCAAAATTAATTCTATATAAATCGAGCTTACCAACATGAAAAGCATCTACCATATTTTTTAGGTCAACCTTAACTATATCCCAGAACTTCTAGTAAAACATGAAAGACAACCCATCTGGGCCAGGAGCTCCATCTGAATAACAACTAAAACAGCCTCTTTTAACTCTTCTAAAGAAAAGGGTTGTTCAAGCAAGTCATTTTCCTCAGCTGACACTAAATCTCTCTGTTCCCAGAAATTGTTATCTAGTTTAACATCCCCTCTATCCTCTCTCTTAAAGAGATCTTTATAATAATCTACAGCTATCTTCATCATACTTTCATTATCCGAAACCAACCCATGGGGACCTTCAAGTTCAGCTATCAACTTTTTTCTACTTCTCTGGTTAGCTACAGCTTGAAAATAAGAAGTATTCCTATCCCCTTCTAAGATATCCCTCTCTCTGGATCGTTGTCTAACTTTAATTTCTTCTAGAGCCCACAATTTTTCTAACTGTACAGCTACCTCCTTCATTCTTATTCTTTCTGTATCACTAAGTACCCATGTTTCCGACTCAATGTCTAGTTTATTATACTCATCAGACAACGATTTTTTAGCCCTATTCTGTTCAGAGATGACATTAGCCGCCCAGCCCCTGGCCAGCTTCCTAAAGATCCTAACTCTAAACTGCCAAATCTCCATGGGGTCTTTCTCCTTGCAAGGAGTACTCCATGCTTTTGAAACAATATCTTCAAAGTCTGGCCTTAAGAGCCACCATTTCTCGAACCTAAATTTCTTCTTACCGAAGTACATATTTACACCTGTATCTACTAGCAACGGTGTATGATCACTGTTCTCTTTACAAAGAGCTTTGACTGTTGTTAAAGGAAAAGCAGACTCCCAATCCGTTGTAACAAAAATTCTATCCAGTCTAGCATGATTAAGTTTTCTTGTTTATTTGACCAGGTAAAAGCTCTATTAGCAATATTATATTCTAGCAGAGGCCACTTATCAACCCAACTGTTAAAAGCACTAGACCATTGAAAATTAATTCTATTATTGCTTTTATCCTTACCAAACCTGGACAGGTTAAAATCTCCTCCTATCATGGTTGGTCCATCCCAAGTACTCATTACTTTTTCTAGTTCATCTAAGAAGGCTTGCTTGCCTTCTTCATAAGGGGAGCCATAAATCACTATTAACCTCCAATCAAAACCAGTTTTCTTGTCTTTGACCAACAGGCTAATGCAAAAATCTAAGATCTCATTAGCAACTACTACAAAAAGGTCATCTTTGAACCCAACTAGGATGCCACCTGCAGAGCCTTTTGAGGGCAAAGAATGCCACACATATGGAATGTTTCCAGTTAGGGATCTCAAATAATTCCCTTTGAACTCATTCATTTTACTTTCCACTACTGCAATGAAATATAAGTTGTTGGATTTAATTGTATCTGCTAAAGTATATTTCCTGCCAGGCTTATTCAAGCCTGTAATATTCCAAAAGATTCCTTTCGTTTTGACTTCTTCTTTTTACCCCTACCTCTATCAGTAACTGTTATCCAGCTACTTCTTTCTGTCTGGTTGGGGCCATCACCCTCCTGGTGCTCCTCAACCCACAGACTAGGAGAGAAAATATCCACACCCTGAACTTTTCTCCTAACTACTTTACCTTTTTTATTACCATTATCTACCTTATTCCTTACCTCATCATTTCTATTGCTATCAAAAACCATAACCATTACTGGGGCTCTGCACAGCACCCTCCTTATGACTACAATTATTAACCTTACAAGCCAAAGTAATACTACTATTCCTTTCTACATCTACTTTCTCCACATCTGCTATCACCCTAGCATTACTATCAGCATTAGACCCTAGAATTATACCAACAGAATCAGAAATAAGACTGTAATTAGGAACTGCGGTATTGGTTTGTTTTTTACCTTTGCACTTACCATCCATAGCTCCCATGTGTTTTTCTTTTGCATCCATTGCTTTATGCAGGGCAGTCCTCCCATCCTCAGCATTTCTTCTTGACTTCCTTTGGACCAGAATGGGCCCCCATCTGGTTCTTGGTGCTTTTCTCTGATCTTCCACTGCATCAGAATATTCATCCTCTTCTGTCTTGCTTCTTTTGTTGTCTTTTGGTTGATTCTCAACTTTTAACTCCTCTAAACCTTGCTTGACTTGGTTCAAGATTTCATTGTTATTTTATACCTCATAGGACCATTCTGGCAAGACCTGTTGACCCTCATTGCATCCCTCTTGATTCTCTCCCTCTATCCTGGTGTGTTGGCATGCCCTCAAGGCATTTATCATCTCCTCTGGCAGACAAGCAGTCTCCTCTGTAAACATTTCTCCCACTTCCACATTTTCTTCCTCCTCCTCTGAGTCAGCTAACTCCATGGCACTGAGCAAGTTAACTCCTTTCAAGCTACTCATTTCTCCGGCAGTATGCTTTCCATCTCATTGTTCTCAAGTAGACTAGCCCACCTGTTGACTGTTTTGCTTCCACCACCATTTCCTTTTTGCTGCTTCTCACCACTAGAACTGTTCTTCTTATCGGCCATCTTGTCTATTGGTTTTGGTGTACCATCAGGGTCTAGGTCCATTTTGCCTTTCAACTGTTCCTCTTGCCCCAAGTCATCATTCTCATCATCATCCTCTCCTCCCTCTGGGTCTCCACCTTCTTCCTGAATATGTCCTTCTACTTTGAAGCTAACTAGGTACAACTTCCTCTTCCCCAGCTCATATACTCTGTTCTTTGGTATCTGTGTTGGGTCTTTGACAGCAACCTTAATCCTAACCATCCCAAAGAAGCTAGACACCAAGGAGTTCCAGTCAATGTCCATAATCATCCCCAGAGAGGTTTTCCAGTCACTCCACTTGGGTGGCACTCCTCTGATCTGCACCCAGACATCAACTAGCTCTCCATATGGTTCAATTTCACCAGTCCAAACCTTCAGTGACCCAAGAACTCCCTCCTTGTTCAACTGAAAGTAGGTGACATCAGAATAGACTATTTCTGATAGCTTTTTGTGTGGGGGGAACCTGGTTAGGAATCTGTAATTGTCTAGAGATTTCAACTGCCAGGGCCACTCCTTGTCAACTATGTTCCTCAACTGTTCCCTAATTTCCTCCATGCCCATTTCTCCCTCCTCCACCGTCACAGCACAGTTCTCAAAATAGGTCCAATGGTTGATTCTATCAGGACTTGGTGAGACATCCACATGAAAGAAACCCAATCCCTCATTTGCACTCCATAAAACTGCGCCATCTCCAACGGCTTGTTCCACTCAGGACAGTCAGTACTCTTGTGTTCTTCATGTTTACAGATGTAGCATAGCTTTGATTTTGGACAATCATTGCTGTAGTGTCCAGATTCAAAGCAGTTCAGGCAATCAACTTTCTTAGACCTACTCTGACTCCCTTCTGCAACCTCACTGCTTGATGTTACCTTGGGTTTCCCTTTCGGTGGCTCAGCCGCTGGAGGGCGAGGAGCTGGTGCCCTTGGCCTTGGAGCCATGGCTCTTGTCGCTGGTGGTCCCCCCCCCCCCCCCCCCCCCCCCCCGGCTGCTGGCCTCGAGGTCGAGGTGGCGGCGGTCGGTGCTGATTGAAGAAAGGAGGCGGCGGTGCCTGTGGTTCCGGGTAGAAGGGTGGTGGATGGTGTGGTGGGTAGAATGGCGGCAGCGGATACTGCGGCCATCCCCCCACCATTCCTCTCCCGGTGGCCTTGGTCCCCAACCTCTTCCTCTCCCCGCCATCCCTCTCTTCAGAACATCCACGAAACTCGCTTTTTCCTTTTGGCTCCAATCAACCCGGTCCAGAACAAGGTCCTTCCTCTCCTCGCTCAGGTGATCTCCTATGGAGACTGGGTGGCAATCCCTGGATCTGAAGGTCTTCGCCTCCCACAAGTCTCTCTGAATCCACACCGATTGTGGCGGCGGAACCCTAGGTTTTTGTGGAGGAATCTCCCATAGCTGCCGGAAGAAGCTCCTTATCTGACCCTCTTCTTCCTGATACTTCCGATCAGCGACACGTCTCCATGGTTGTACCTATGGCTCAGATCTCGCCACCTGCTCCTCCCATGGCCCGACGCGTGTTCTCCCTCTTTGAAAGAGCCCGCGCACTACCCCGCGCCCTCTTCGGCGCGCGAGCGCCTGCACTCTTTCAGGGGACGGCACCCGCGGTCTCGAGTTTGTCCTCCCGGTGGCGATCCCCTCGTCGGCGACGTCTACCTACGCACCCATGCAAAGAAGCGGAAAACCAAAGCAGGGATGAAACCCCTCGTCGGGGGCGCTTTTTCCGCCCTCTCTCATTTCCCCGATCTGTAGACAGCTTATTGCACCACAGTCCACGGAGACTCGATGTAGTTGTACCTGAGGCACATTCTGCTTATAGTGTGCCTCTGAGATCGTACCATGGGTCGACTGCAACTGTTGGGCTCTCCGGTGGCCGGAGTTTGAAGGCAGCTACGCCGGCCGACGAGCAACGCCTCGATCCTTTCTGCATGCTTGTTCGCCGGATCGAGCGCCACCTCTTCTTATCGCCCTCCCTCGTTGATTCTTGCACAGCTGGAGGTGAAGGCTGTGAACTGCAGCTGGGTATGGCGGAAGCCGCGCGCCCAAGCTCATTAATTCGGTCCGGCATGCATGGCGCGACCGATCGATGCAGCTGGTGCCGCGCAGACATGCATGGAGCTCGCCCAAAACCTCGCAAGACAAGAGAATCCGTCCTTCAGTAGCTAGTTACCTGTTCACCCAGTACTAGATCCTTTAGTCGTGTGTTGTCAGCTAATAAACTACCATGAAGGCTGCAATGATCACACACAACTGATGAAGAGATGAAATGTGCTTTGCCTCATGTCTGAATTGAATCAGTAGAACCTGCAAGGCCAGCAAAGCAACAGAAAGCAAAACATCTTCCTCTTGAATGTGTAACATGAGGATTTATATATCAAACATCTCCATGCAGCTTACAGACAAGGTAAATAATCCTCCAAACATTGATCTAGGTCTAATACCAATGAGGTAGCTAAATTCCTCACACTGGTCTACATATTCATGGACTCGAAAGGGAAAAAAAAAACTTTGCACATGTTCTCGAATTAGACGCAGGCAGAGTGACTGATGAGAGGACTGGTTCAGTTTGCTGGATCGCAAATTACAGTAGAGCCGCTATCGAAGATGAATCGTCAGACCAAGTGGTGCGAGGAATTTTGCCATTTCTTTTGTAAATAGAGGAACTACATTAGAAGATTGTAGAAGCTGCGGAAAGGAGATGTTCTTTTCTCTTTTTTTAGTTTTTTATATCTACTTCTGATGATGGTCGACTTTTGTCGGTCATTGTAATTGGTTCTAACTTTCTTAGAAGTAAAGGCCAATGCGGTTGTAGCTTCTTTGAAAGCGAAGGCCGGGTTTAATGCAATCTACCCATTATCTAAAAATTTAGAGGATTTCATGATTGGAAATTCATCTTTTACAATGGAACTTCAACTTGGATATGTTGGTAAAAAGGGCTAATTCAAAGCTACATATCCCCATACTATTCTACCCCAATGGTCTAGATACACTCATCCATATATGGCCACTTATATATTCTAATTAGGAAATTGTTTTTTAGTCTTATGACATTTAGCAAAATTTGGGATCTAGAATTATCTGAGCGGTCATGAAACAATTTGACATTTACTAGCACCAAATGTTGGGAAAGAGTTTGCTTAGTGATTCCAAAAAGCAATAATGAATATATACTTTAGTGATAAAAAATTATGAATTCGTACATGGAAGCATATTCTTCAGTAACTTTGGTGGGAAAGCTAATAACACAAAGGAAAAAGTCTATTTTGCCTCACACAATTTATGAAAGATTCCGATTTTCCTCCTCCATTTACAAAATCGGGTAACCGTGCTCCCTGAACTCACGAAACCAGATCTTTTCCCTCGCTCAGTAGTATTGGTCTATTTGATGGTGGTTTTGCTCACGCGGCAGCGAGTCCTACATGACATACGACACTTCATCATCGAGCATTTAGCACAAACATTTGGGACCCACTAATACTTTTTCTTTTACTCCACAACCCAACCCCCTTCCCCATACCCTGTTTTGGCGAGTATGCCGCGGGGAAGGCCGGAAGTGGCGGGGCGGCGAATCAGGAACCACTCTGGCACTGTTACGATCACGGCAAGCCTGGCCGCAATGCAAAGGAGAGGATGGGGAGGGAGGCGCGAGAAAGGCAAGGGAGGGCAAGGTTACAATGGAAGGCCCTGGACCACCATGCCATGCGCTCAAACTCAGCTGGCCGAGGAAGAGGAGGTCCAGCCACCGAGATAGGAGGCGAGCCGCGACGACGCTTGGATTGTGCCTCAGGAGCACAATAATGCTTGTGAGCATGGGGAGCACGGGAATTGGCGGCGGGCTCATAGCAGGGATGAGGAGCCGAGGGTCGAGGAACCGAGCCGATGGCACGTGGGAGCAGCACGAGGACCAGCAGTCGCGCGTCCAATTAACCAATGCCAAATCAGGCCGGGGCGAGCTCTGAGCAGTCCTCGACTGGGTCTTCGGTCGCCGGAGCGAGTCGGGGACGACGGCACACAGAGCTTTGCAAATGGCATGGTGGCGCCTCCAATCCACAGCGAAGAATCCGTTTCTCGGTGCAAAATGTTCTGCGGGGTGGCGGCGGGAGTGAGGAATGCTTTGTGAAGGAGGTCGTCGTGCCTCGGCGATCATGTTCATGACCATAAAGTCTCAAGCAAGCGGTGAGAAGCGTGGTCACTAATCTGGGCCGTACATAGCCGATCAGACGGTTCTCAGGTCCGTTCCCCTTCTCACTCAAATACGGATGCGTTCGCTGTTTCAAATGGCGACCACCCCTGGGTTCGCTAGAACGCCGGCTCTGCTTCGTGCCTGAGCGCCGTGGTGCTCAGGTCATCCCGCGCCTCCGTGCCCCATTCTCCGAGCAGCTGCCCCAACTCGCGTCGAGCAAGGATGGCCGGGAGTTTGGAACGTCGTCCCGTTACAAATAGTGTTCCAAGGATCTCAGACAGGGTCATTCACAAATAGTGTGCACACCATAAGAGAGATGAAGCAGGGGACCGAGGAATCCCCTGCTACATGTTTCAGGTACGAAGCTGAAACCATGCTACTTTATCTGACCTGCGTACTGGCTTTGAAGCTTAATTCCTAAAAATGGTACTTTAGACAAAAAGCATGCACCAGAACTGTTTGGGCAACTAAAATTCAGATGAAACACAACAGAAGTTTTCAAGTTTCCTACTGCACCCAAAGCTAACCTGCACAACTCTATGCTAACCCCCATTTCGTTCCCTTTCTACGAGAGAATCACTCCATTAATATGATTTAAGTCATTTATTTTGGTAAATCCCAGATATCTGGATCCAAACAGTTTATAGATAGTTGTAAAAGCACTAGCTCGGTTATTGATCACTGTAATGAACAACAATTGACTATAGCTAAATATAATAGAGCCACTCCCACTGAACCACTAAAATGGAAAACGTAACTGGAATCTACAGGCAAGCTCTGCTCTGCAGACTTCCCGATTACAAATAGTGTTTCCAAAGTTCTGGTAACTGCAAGGATCTAGGTAGTAAAAGAACACTTGTAATGAGGCCATTCTCAAAATTTATTTCTGTAATTTCACCGTCACGAACATCTTGTACGTCAATTATAATGGGGTAATAAAGCCAACAGAAAGGGAAAAAAAATTAGATGATTATCACATAGTAAACTGACATAAGGGTAACATTTGAAACTTGGATGCCAAACATCATAAGTATAGTTCAACTGCATAGATTGAACTATCATCTGTAAACCTAAATGCATGTCTCAACAGCTTGCAAACAGTATTAACTGGACCAAAAGCATGAGAGGGAATACATCCAAGCATCTGACTTGGCAAACCTTGCTTAGGAATAAATATCTAAGCTCAAAGACCCTCTCACAAGTAGAGAGTAAACGAAATGATTCACATTTCTGGAAAGGTCTCATGAAATTAAAAACTAAGTGCTAGATTGTGGTTCTTTCAATATTAAAGACGGAACGCAATCTAGATTTTGGGAGGACACATGGGCTGGCTCTCAACCTTTCAAAGATCAATATCCTAGTCTTTAAGACATTGCAAACTACCCACATGCAACGGTAAACAATGTTATGAGGACTACGCCACTGCATATTTCTTTGAGAAGAGCCTTAGTGAGAAATAATCTTACTCAATGGCATAATCTGGTAACCAAAATTGCTCATTTCAATTTAACTGATGAGAGAGATACCTTCACATGGAGATTGAATCACAATGGACAATTCACTGTCCGCTCAATGTATTTATACATGATAAATCAAGATACTCCATTCTCTCATAAATTGATTTGAAAGTTGAAAATTCCTTTGGTACCTTCAAAAAGGGGTAATTCTAACAAAGATCAAGATATTTCTTTGGTATCTTCAAAAAGGGATAATTCTAACAAAGGACAACCTTGCAAAACGCAATTAGAGTGGTAGTCAAAAATATTGTTTCTGCAATTGCAGTGAGACAATAAAACATCTCTTCTTTGACTGCCACAACGCAAGAACCATTTGAAGGATTGTAAACATCGCTACCTGGTTACCCCCACCTAGATCAATAACTCATATGTTGGGAAATTGGCTATCAGAGATAGAGCTAAAAGAGAGAAAAACTATTTTAGTAGGGGCGTCTGCTCTATGTTGGGCTATATGGCGTTGTCGAAATAATTTGATTTTTGATAATGTCAAGTATACTTCATTTATGCAGGTTGTTTTCAGAGGGACATATTGGCTGCGGTTTTTGGCTTTGTTGCAGCATGATGAGACAAAAGAGAGACTCTGTTCGGCCAGCTTATCTTTGGAGATTATTGCCATGGATTTCTTCGCCAAAAATGGATGGAAGTTTAATAATAGACTTTGTCTCTCTAGTTTTGGTTCTTTGAACTCAACCTTGTAGTTGAAAGTTTTGTAATAACGCCAAACGCTGCGTGTGGAAACATAGCCAGGCAGGAAATCTTCCATTATCTAAAAAACTGTAAAGTACATCCCACATCCCTAATACCAGTAGTTATCGAAGTACATCCAAGCATCTGGAAAATACATGCAACGCAAAGGGACTGCACAGCTGGGACATCGTTCTTCACATGAGCTGAAAATTCGAACCTGCAAAATACTGTGTTTTTTCTTCTTCTTTTGGGCCATGGACAAGAGAAATTGGCATGGGCAGCCGTTGGTGCTGCTCGTGTCGCGCACTCTTAACTCGTGCACGAAGAAATAGAAACTCAATCCTCACTGTGTTTCATGCCGTTGCTCGCCGGAGCACAGCTGCCGCTGCTTCTCGTCCCTGCCGCTCAAGAAGCTTGTTAGCATCGCGCGTCCCCCGATGATGCACAGCCAGAGGAGCAGGTAAGCTGCTCCATTGGACACGTCGTCTCCGGCCGGCCGCTGCATGTTCTGTGCATCCAGCAGGTAAAGCCGCCGGCGGAGCATGCTGCAGAGTGTCTCTATCTTCCGTCTAGCCGCGTCGCGTCCATCCGTGGCGCCGGAGGCTGGGGCTGCTGCGTCATTTCCACAAACAGCTATGGGTCTCCGGTGAGGAAGAAGACCTGACTAATCTGGACCGCACAAAGGCGATTGGACGGCATCCGGGTACCCAGGGGTGGACGAATAGCGACCGCCCGGTCGTTATTCGAAATAGCGACCGCCCCTGGGGTCGCGACAGAAATGCCTGCTCCGCTACACGCCGCGGCTCGCCTGACCCCAACTCCGACTTGGGTCGAGCAATGGCGACCGGAGTTTGAAGGCAGCCACGCCAGCCGACGATCCTCTGCATGCTTGTTCGCCGGAACGCCGCCTCTGCTTGTCGCTCTCCTGGAGGGAGGCCACGGCCACCCCTTGTTGCCATCTTGCACAGAAGGTGGCGAAACTGAACGGCTGCTGGGCGTGGCGGATGCCGCGTGCCCAAGATCATTGATTCGGTCCCGCATGGCGGCGAGCGATCGATGCATGCAGCTGGTGACGAAGGGGCCGTCTCTCTGTTGCGCGCGCGGATATGGATGGCGCTCGCCGCCACACCCCCGCAAGAGAACTGTCTGTACCTGCTCCGTTCAGCGCCTACTTGTCTTCAGTCCACAGCTTCACCGGTCACCGCTGCTGGTTGCCACGCGTGGCCACGAACCTCTTCTGAATATTGTAGTTCATGTGTGTGCAGGGATCGGACTGATCATGAGATCCAGATCAAGCTAGGATATGCCTTGCTTTTCAGCTAGACGATCGATGAGTATAGGCACGAAACTTGATCGGGATCGAGTGATGGGCCAATGGGTTACAAATCCATGATTTCAGACAGGAGGGCAGGATTAACGGTGACTCTTGATGCCAGATAACACAGGTGTCTTCTTCAGTTACACAGCCTTCATTCATCGCAGTTACACAATCTTCTTCGGTTTTGGTGGAATCCCAGATATTTTGGTAAATCCCAGATATCTGGATCCAAACAATCTATAGATAGTTGTAAAAGCACTAGATCGGTTATCCGTTATTGCTCACTGTAATGAAGAACAATTGACTATAGCTAAATATAATAGTGCCACTCCCACTGAACCACTAAAAAAGAAAACGTAACTGGAACCTACAGGCAAGCTCTGCTTTGCAGAGTTCCCGATTACATATAGTGTTTCCAAAGTTCTGGTAACTCCAAGGATCTAGGTAGCAAAAGAACACACTTGTAATGAGGCCATTCTCAAAATTTATTTATGTAGATTCACCGTCACAAACATCTTGTACGTCAATTATAATGGGGTAATAAAGCCAACAGAAAGGGGAAAAAAAATAAGATGATTATCACATAGTAAACTGAAATAAGGGTAGCATTTGAAACTTGGATGCCAAACATCATAAGTATAGTTCAACTGCATAGATTGACTAGCATCTGTAAACCTAAATGCATGTCTCAACAGCTTGCACACAGTATTAACTGGACCAAAAGCACGAGAGGGAATACATCCAGGCATCTGTAAAGTACATCCCACATAACACCAGTAGTTATGGAAGAAACTGTCCTGATTCTAGTTGAGCATTCTGAGGATCATCCCACAAGCAACAATTTCAGTGCTGGTTAGAGAGCACCGACAAATCTGCAAAACAGGGAACATAAGGGATAACAGACCAAAAGCCGTGTCCAAGAGTGCAGACAGCACGCACTTCCATGCTATCCATGTCATATGATATGAGCTTCTGGTTCCAGTCCTGAACAAAGAAGACCAAATTCTGATCTGGATGAAAGGCTGCCACAGCATAGTCAGTGCCTCTGCAACTTGCCATTCCAAACAGCTGCACGGAACTCACAGTTTGCTTCAGTACCCACTCTCCTGCATCATCAAGGACCCAAATCGACAGCCCAATGACGCGCCCGTTGGGATCTTCAGGTTTGCGATGTCCATTGATGCAATGCAGACGTCCTTGAGACTGACCGATGAAAGTGGGAGTGGCTATTTCATTCTCACCCGGCCAGCGCATGACCCTACATATATTCCCTTGCACATCCACTGCAACTATCTGAGTCTCATTTGCCTTTGAGTGGTCCCTGTAGTGGTGGTAGACTGGAATATGCAGCATGCCGTTAACATACTCGCTTCCCAGCTCAAATTTCACTTCATCTTCACCACGCTTCCATCGTTCACATCCACCTCCCTCGACATAGAACGCCCATCCCTCTGTCTTGCAACTCCAAAGCCCAGTCTCAGATGAGTAGACGTCCACTTCATACATCCTGTCATCACAACGGTTGTACTTGAGCTGCACCAGATGGAAGTGCGAGGAGGCGGCTGGGTCGAAAATCAGAAAGTGGTGTGCTCCTGTTTCCCCATAATTCTCGCCATACTCCTCATCATCCTGATCGTCCTCTTGGCTCTCCTCGTCGTCCTCGCGTTGTTCTGCCCAAACAGACTCTCTGGGCACGGCCACCCATTGCTCGGTGGCGGGGTTGCACACGATGTATCCGTACATGCCCGGACGCAGGACGTGCCGAAAGAGGAGGAGCCCGTTGTGGGAGCTCAGGATGGCAAGGTCCTCAATCCCAGGCACCTTGGTGAGGAAGGAGAACGAAGGGTCAACAGGAGACTCAGATCTCCCCACCAGATTGGTGAAATGTCCATAGTTGTCACCGCCGCCGTGGCCGTAGAAGAAGCCTTCTAGGGTTTGGGGGAACTTCCTGCGGCGGAGGAGGTCGACGATGAGGTCGCGCCAGGGCTTGGAGACGCACTTGAATCGGCACAGCGACCTCGCGGGGACGCGGCAGAGGAACTCCAGGAGGAGGTCGTCGGGGAAGCCGGCCGCCGCGACCGCGCTCCCCTTGGGGTTGCCCATGCTGCTGCGAAGACAAGCCGATGTTGGGTGGGGAACCAACGGCACGGAGAGAGAAGAAGCAGCGTGCGTGGGGTTCGGAGGCCTCACCTTCGCCGGAGACGACTGGGATCGCCGAATTCCGCCGCCGCTGGCCCCCTGGCCTGGGTGTGCGTCAGAAATGACAAAGAGGAAAACAGATAAGCCCCTATCGATGTTAATAAATCGTCAAAGGCTCAAAGCAGTTCGTTTCGCTGCATGATAGATAGAACAGCTTAATACAAGGATTAGCATTTCATAGTTCGTGATCATGATCAACATGATAGATATTACAGAAACTGTAGCCCTAATCATTACTCCCTTGTTTGGTTAGCTCACATTGAGCTAATACAAAAGAAGATCTAACCGACTCAGGCATAAGACCAGCTTGGCTCGTTCGGCCATCGCCGATCAGGAAGACAAAGCTTGGCTCGTTCCATCGCGTCTTACAATGCAGGATCTGTCCTCCGCATTGCTAAACGACGAAGCTAACCAGCATCATCATAAAAATAAAAGTAGAGTATAAACGGCACAAGCCTGTATGGCTGTGTGTAAACAGGAAGATTCTTCTTGCCCAAAGAGTGTGCACACACAGACACAGTGACTCGCAAGACCCTCAAAAGTATATTGATTCTCCACCTAGGTTGATTATATGATTAATAAAAGTGGTGGACTATACGAGTTGTATTTCTAGGTCTAATCAGCCTTTTTTCATTGCATCTCTTATATTGCACCTTACAAATCTTGTTATAGGACAATCAATACATGACCATACTCTGGCCACCCTCTAAAACTGAGAAACTGTCACAAATTGCTGAATGCAGATCTTGGACAACTTGTCAAATCAATTTTCAGCGACACTTACCAGACACCATATCGGAATCCGACTTTCTTTCCAAAACTTACTGGAATGACAGAACAGTTCTCGTTGGTCATTTACATATGTTGCAGTGGAACAGATTAGAGCTCCCAATTGATCATGTAGCCCTTCCAAAATTTAAAGGTAACGCCAATATGAAGTAATCCTTCTCTACCATTTGGTGCACAGTACTACACCATACATATCTAGCTATACGACAATAATCACAGATCAATCATATGACCAAACCCCTTTTCCCACATCGATTACACCCATACTGATCACAGCCTTGTTTATTGTTCAACAATAATCACGGATTAATTTCCCTTTCTACGGAGAAGCCAAGAAAGTTTTGTATCTTCAAGGGTAGTTTTATAATCTCTAAAATGTATGATTTTCATGTGTACAGGCTGCAATGCCAGCACCAGTAAACATAGGGCTCCAAAATGTAATTAGCAAAGCGAAGCTTCATATAGGGAATAAGAGTAAAATGCTGGTTGCCTATAAAATGCTATTTTTAATCTTGTTTTGAAGTCTCAGACAGGGGAGCAACGTTACTGCAACTGGTGCTAGTTAGCAGATCAATCATTGTCTTGAGATGGCATTGTCTTGACAAACATCGGTTCTTGATAAGAACGTAAGGCTCTTTTCTAGCTGATCTCTTAGTCATGTAATATCATCCTGACTAATTAGCCTATCAATCTTGTGAGTTTTTACGACGATTTACAACAGAGAAAGTTAAAGGGAGTTAAATGAAGGTCACAAAATGGAAAGGGAAGAAAAACTCCCTGCCAAAGAAAGGAAAAAAACTGCCCAAATCTTAACAGATGTTTTGTTAATAATAATCATAAGCCGTGACGGCATAGGAGGTTTGATCGCTAAAACAGTTTGACAGTATGCCTGCAAAAGATAGCAACTAACCATAGATTTTAATATGTGATGGATAGTATATTCAGCCTTTAGTATGGTCTCAACAGAACATAACTATGTTGTGGGTCATTTTTCCTTCAATTTTCCAGAACTTTCAACATGTGTGCCTTCTCATTGCCTGGCCACGGACCTAGGACAACTCTATCTAAAGTGACGATGCAACATTTGGAGCTAACAACAATTTACCAAAAGAGAAATGACACTCAAATTTCAATAGAACACTTTAGAAATTCTCAGAGAAAAGCTAACTTGTAAGGTTCTACACATCTGTTTATTAAAGTAAATAATTAGCTCAATAGTAAATATGCTACGTTTATCTCCCACAAGATTGCTAAAATTGATCCAAATTCTATTAGCAACCTCTGCTCTGTCAAATTCTCCTCTTACCATTTACGATTTATTGTTCAGCCGTCAACAGCAAACGTGGACAATGTTGATCTAGAAGCTTAGCTATGCAACATAATGAACTAGGGAGCTTTTGATGCTAATGCACAAGAGCTTTCAGTTTCAAACTTTTTGACACAGGACATAAGAAACTAAGATTAGTGAACCTTTTTAGGCGAAACTAAGTTTAGCAATTTTGCTGGAGATAAATGACTTACTCAATAAATAAACATATACAGGACATATGTAACAAAACTTACAGTTATAAATCACTCAATAGGAAAGCCAAGAAAAAAAAAAAGGATACGAAGATTGCAATTCTGGGAATACAAAAGATAGCACTTGAAACATACAAGTTGAATTCAAAACATCATAAGCTTGGCAATTGGACTACATTGCGACAGCAAGCATAAGGATCCCATGCATGAAAACAACTGAACTGCAATGTTAATTACACTAAAACATGAGAACGAGAATATCCAAGCAACAACAAATATCTCACCAGATTCTAATAAATTTACTCAAGTTTCCAGCAATTCCAAACCCAGGTGATGAAATGTCAACAAGCAGCACTTCAGTGCTTCAAGTGCTTCTTTGAGAGCACTGGTGATTCCGAGAAATAGGGAAAGTAAGGAGTAACACACGCCCGTAGTCGCAACCGACAGTGCAGAGATGACACACTTCCTTACGATCCATATCGTATGATATCAGCTTATAGTCCCAGTGCTGAACAAAGAAAACCAAATTGTGCTCTGGATGGATGGAGATGACATTGTAGTCAGAGCCAAACTGGCAAGTCACTTTTCCAAACAGCTCTGAGAAGCTCACAGTGTGCTTCATGTTCCATTCTTCTCCACCATAGTCCCGAAGAACCCAAATGGATAGTTCAGTCATATTGCAAGGGTTGCCATCTGGATGTCCACTCACACTCATGCAATGCAGGAGCCCCTTGGATTCACCGACAAAGACAGGAAAACCACGATTCTCTAGCCAGGGGATAATCTTGCATATCTTCCCTTTCCCGTCAATCGCAGCTATCAGCTCTGGGCCTTTACGTTGGCTGACGATCAAATGTAGAATTTTGTTAAAAACCGTGCTATCACGCAAGGATGATATGGTTCGGAACATATCCCATTTACGTCTCCTTTTCCACTGCTTCTGTCGACTCGACCTGTCAGTCCATGACGCAGTTTCAGATGAGTAAGTGTTCACCACTGCCTTTTTTGGTGTATGGCAGAACTCAATCAACTGGAAGTGCAGGGAGATGGCTGGATCAAAAATCAAATTAGTTGCAACACATGGTCCCTCATCATCATCGTTGCCGTCGAACAGGAGCTCTTCCAGTGCAGTCCATACGAAGCCGGAGCTAGGCACAAGCACCCAATGTTCAGAGGCAGGGTTACACACAATATAGCCTGGTGTGCGATTCATGTCTGAATCCCGGCTATTGCCAAGAAGGACCAGCCCCCTGCAGGAATCCAAGAGGGTGATAGAGCCAATTCTGGACATCTTCCTCAGGAAGGAGAAAGAAGGGTCGACAAGAGGCGCAGGTCTCCCAAACAAATCTATGAAATGCCCATGGATGTCAGAAGTCAAGTTCTTGTCACTGCTGCCACTTTCATCGTTGTCCTCACCGCTGCAATTGTGGCCGTCCTCACCGCTGCAATTGTTGCCATCCTCACCACTGCAACCATTGCTGTCATCACTGATCCAGTGCTGTCCTTTCACACTGTAGCAATCGTCGCTGCTCCAGTCTTCGCCGCTGTCGCTGTCCTCGGTCTCGAGGCTGCCGTACAAGAAACCTGCAAGCGTCTGGGGAAGCTTCTTGCAGCGGAGTCGGTCGGCGATGAGGTCGCGCCAGGGCTTGGAGACGCACTTGGACCGGCAGAGGAACTTGGCGGGGAGGCGCGAGAGGATATCCGCGAGGGCGTCGTCGGGGAGGCCGGCCACCGCGCTCCTGTTGGGGCAGTCCATGACAAGCTGCGAAGCGGAAGACAGGGCTGGAGGTTTGAGGGGACGCCGGCAAGAGAAGGAAACAAAGCGAGGTGAGGGAGGGTTGGGGCGTACCGACCGCCGGAGAGGGTCGGGGTCGACGGCGAAGGCGCTGCCTGGTGCCGAGGAAGACGAATCGGAAGCGAAATAGCCGTCTGAATTGGGGAATTTCTTAAACCCTAGCACATCTCGCTACTGAGCTCCGACTGCAGAGTGGGAGGGGAGGGGAATGGGGAGGACGGAAGCGGGGTACGAGTACATTTCTTGGAAATCTGCAGTTTCAGAGGTGATTTTTGCCATACAATACTTTTTAAAAAAAACATTGCCATACAATACTTTCTCCGCTTTACATATGGTTTGTGATCATTTTCACAAAGTTAAGGAAAACTGAAATGACTAATTTGTCCTCAATTTTTTTCAGGTCTATCCATCCTTGAATCTACCCTTCTCATCCTCGACCTGTAGACCTGCGGTCCACTCTACCGCTAGTAGATGACGCGTAGAACTGAGATGGCAAAAGTGAGGTATATTTCTTGAAAATATATAGGGCGTGTTTGGTTGCCAGCCACAGGTCGCCACACCACGGCCGGCTTCGCCACAGAGTATTGTATTGCACACTCGCCACAGCGCAGCAGGTCAAGCGGTGAAGAGAATTGGTGGCGGCCCTATGAGTTAGGCAGAATCCAAGCACATGACTTTTTGTCTGTGGCTGCTGAATGTTTGGCATGGTAAATGGAGGCGTGCAACCAAGCACACCCATAGTTTTTTGGATGTGTGTTTTACCAATATGTTTTGAGGTGTTACCAATGCCATCTTTTTTGCAATTAATATTGTTTTTGTGCGGCAGTCGAAAAATGTACTAAAATACTAGGAGCTTAACAAAATAGCCTCTGCTGCCTATTTAAATCCAACTATGTTTACATCCCATTTCCCAAAGCATGCAGCCTTAACATGGTAGATGCAGAAATTAAAGTGCCGTCATGTAGCGATAAGTCAGATAAGTTAGCTAGAGCAGCACAGGTCAAACAGCTCCCAACCAAACGTTGGAGGTTTAATTTTCTCCAATCTTCAGAAACCAGCACAAGTTCATACATTCTTCTAATTAAAAGAATAAAAAACTAGGTGCTGACTTAGAAGGTTTGATCATAAAAGGGATTCTTCAGTGTAACTGATTTGAATGGTTAAAAATTAATTTAAGTTTACCGGCAAGATTAGCATCAACAATAAATTTAGTTTTGGACTTGTGATGGTCTCGGTATTAGTCTCTCATATTCATCTCAACCAGACTTGAATTGAATTGCCATGGTTTATTAATCCTTGCTGTTTCCTGAACTGAAACAATATTTTGCCTCCAAGTCACTACTCACTAGCGGCGAGTCTGTGGTGTAGTTCAACTTTACCTGAATGAGATGCTTCCATTTAGATTCTATTGCAGTAAGTTACTAATCCCTTTGATCAAATGCATACAAATTTAACTAATTGTTGAACTACACATTAACATTTTGTTAATCACTAACACAATAATTGATTACTGTAGTAAATTAATAATTGGCTACTTCTTCGTCCATAAATATAAAGACTTACTACCTCAGTATCACTGTTGACGGTAAAATGTGTGTTCTACCGCCCGCACACGCGGCCTGGGAGATTTGCTTCACTCCGTTCAGGACCAAAACTTGGAACGCGGTGAATTCCGGAGCGTGCCAGTCGATTTTCCCTGCAAATCGACAAAGACAAGAAAAAGCGTGTAAAATTCCCGGACTATCGGCCCCGGACAGGCCGATGCGTAACCGCAGCCGATATCAGTGAATAAAAGATGATAGAAGAAACACTCGGCTGACGGCTATAAACGAATCGACATGTCGCAACATTAAATACTCGCGTGATAGCTAAAAAAGCAAGGCATGCATCAGAATCGGCAATCGGCAAAGCATGCGATCGGCAAAATCTATCGGCAAGTAGCACAGTAAGGTAAATCGACAATCGACAAAAGGGGTTCAGGCCTATACTTGAACAGGAGCAATAAGATATTTAAAGGCATGCAAGCATAAATCTAAACGGGGTAAACAATCGGCTAAACACCCCGAAAGAACGATTAAACCAGTAGCCACTAATTATACCCGTAATCTGACAATCGCTTCACCGAGGACACGTCAACTAAGTGAAGTAGAACAGGACACGTCAAACTGCTCTACACGGCAGATACGAGTATAATCGGCAACTACCGGTCCCAGGTACTCAGTAAACTAGATCTAACCCTTAGCAACTGTTTCGCCGAGGACACGTCAACTAAGCGAAGCAGACAGGACAAGTCAAACTGCCTACCCAATCACCAAGAACAGATCTAATCGACAAAATACCTTAACCATGACTCGAGTAACCAGATCAAACAGAAATCGACATCAGCAATCGGCAACAAGGTCGCGGCGAGGACAAGTCAACTAACCGTGACAAAGAATTGGACCAGGTCTTAAACAATTCCATGCAGTCGACGCGTAATGTAAACCCTAGATTGATCTAGATTACCGGATAACTAGCAGCCACATCAATCTTAATCATGGACAAGTCGACATAATCAGATCGATGCGCTTACCTGACGAGATCCAGTCAAGCCGGAGCCCCGATGGGCGCGGGTGACGAAGAACACGTCGAGAAATTGTGGCGATGCGCCGAAAGGTTGATTGTATTGGTTGTTTTTACAATGTGACGGCACCCTTTATATTTATAGGGTGATCTGGACCTTACGTACAAACACTAGACTCCAACATGAAACCGACTAGCTATAGAGATGTTATGCTAATCTAAACAAGTCGGTTTGTTACTTCCTAAATAGAATAAAATCATTCTTTATTCGGCCGGCGGTACGCGAGTAGCTTCATATGCCCACGTCAATCTTTTGCTTCGTACGGGTACTGGAGTCTTGATCACCAATGGAAATATTATAATATTCCGGCCACGGTGCTAATCTCCCTTGATGATTCCTTTCTTTAATCTTCCACGCCATATCTTCTTTGATTCCTCTTGTATCTTCCTTCCTGCACCCTTGTACTCCACGCATACTCAACATACCAAATAATATAATATTCCGGCCACTTTGCTAATCATTCCATATAATGAAAATCTCTTAGAATTTGGCATCCTCCTTTCTCGCACATGGACTCTTAATCCATCCAAACTTCTCCAGAGGCACGTCATCATGAGAACATCTCACCATCTTGGAATTTACTGGAAAAACGGTCAAATTCCGGTGTCAACACATGCCCCCCAAGTCGGGGTATGAAAATCTTTTCATGCGCCGGATTGCTTTCCTGCTCTTGTCATCATCTTCAGATTTCTCAAAACAATACGAAGAATCAAGCCACTTTACTTCCCTGCTCAAATATCTTGGGTTTTTGAAAGATTTTTAATTCAAAACATAACTTTGCTCCTCAAATGATTCTCTTAAATCGCTCAATGTGTATAATTTCCTCTCCAAGGCATTTGGTTTGCCTGTTTTCTCCCTATTTCTAATAAGGCCTTTTTGTGGAGTTTAAGGTAAGGGATAAACTGACACATACATGCAACACATATTTTACCAAGTTAAAAGACCGGACCCACGGAGAACATGTCATACAATCTGATCAAGATGTGCATGTGTATGGATAATATGGTGGAATAATGGTGGAATGATGGTGAAGAGGAATTGTACTCCTTCAAAAGACTCTCCCTTTGAAATACCCGTGTACAACCATTCTTTCCTTTTTTTTTTCCTTTTTTTTTTTTTGCTCTACTTCATGGTAGGCACATTTTTATTTTTTTTTTATTTTGCAATAGCTGTAACGGTTGCACAAATAATAAAGAGGGAGTTTCAATAACAGGGAGTATTTTCTGGTGGATGGATGAAATGGAAAATATTTATGGTGCTAACTCCCAGTGTAGGAGTTTTGCAAATATGGTAGAAGTGTATGTGCGCGTGAATCTTGATCAAGAAAGCATGAAAAGAATCTCACAAAGGTCACAACAAATTTTAACAAGGCTCACTGTGAAAACATGCAGCATATGTGTAAAGCTTGCAATTTAAATTGATATATGGCTCTGGTAGGAATTTATTATATCATTGAGGAGCTAAGCTATTTATTTTATTTTTGCAAGATAAAATTCCCAAGTATTTAGCAGTAAAAAGTAAGGTTTCTTTGATTATACCATATTTTGGAGCTCATCATGACGTAGTCTTCCGTAACCGCATTGATGCCCACAAGCTGAGGATAAGCATGGTCTATGCTGTGGCAGCTTGGCATGAGTAGACGTAGTTGCCGAGTCGCAATCGGCAATCATGGTTGTCGAAGTGGTCTTGTATCTTGATGCAAATAGCTTGTCTCCAAACTTGATGTGCATAATCTTGACGTCGTCTTCGTGCGGCACCACCTAGCTTGTTATCATCCACCTCATTGGCCCAGGCATTTGTGTGGAATCGTTGTTACCCACCACCGCCGTCACTATTGGCACCATCTTGTTCCTAGATCTGGTTGCTCTGCATGGTTGTCATCTTGGTCTCTGCGTAGGCCCTGGGATATCTGTGTCTTGGCCGATGATGCGTAGTCTGATGCCCCCAGTTAAAGTTGGCTCCAGGAGGAAAATCGGCTTCTTCATTGATACGTAATCTTGCATAAAAGGCTCCAAGTCTGATCACCACATAAAAAGCTCTATTGCATAATCAGCCGATGAAGAAGTGCACAACCCATGTCAGCCGATGGAATGAAAAACTTTCCCTTCAAAGCTTTGGCCATAGATGTTCAGCAATAAGCAAAAGCAACAAACCGATGAAGTATGCCCCAGCAATAGATTAGCTTCTTATTGGCTCCAATACTCTGGTGACCAGCCATATAACAACAGAAAAGCACATAGCCGATGAAGGCCTCCAGATGATTAGTCAGCTGTCCTCCACATAGAATATTCCATTGAGTTCCCAGAAGCAGCACCGACGACCGATGAAGAAAAAACCAGGGAGAGCAAACAGTCGATGTCCATAAGCCGATACAGAGAGACAATAGCCGATGTATTAAGAGCCTGATGCACTGACATTCTCCACTAGCCGATTGATTAATAATGTAATAATCTAATCAGCCAGCCGATGCGCTTCAGCCAATGAATATTGCCGATTCACTTCAGCCGATGAAGATTGCAGATAATGAAATGTATAAGGCTAGATGATTGCTTGCCGATTCATTAGCCAATGACTATTGCCGATGAATATTGCCGATAGATCTTGCCGATTCCCATTGCCGATATGGTCCAATCAGTCTTGTAGCCTTTTCGTCGGGTGGTGAAGAGCAAGGCCGATCGGCAAAGCAATCAACTAGAAACTTCTTTTACGTCATCAGCCGATGCGCAAACAGCCGATGTACTAGCTCATAGATTAGTAATATAATAATCCAAATGCCAGTCGATGCACTAATTCCCGACAGCCATCAGCTCAAACAAATATTATTTAAATACCAACTAAAGAAGGATTTTCAAGAGCCGATGCCGATGCCGATAGAAGTCCCACCGCAGCTGATGTACTAATCAATATAATAATCCAAGAGCTAATGCCGATGCCGATAGAAATCCCACCGCAGCTGATGTACTAGCTCACAGATTAGTAATATAATAATCCAAATGTCCACGCACATGCTTGCCGATGGTGAGAAAACAACACTTGCTGATGGAGAGAACATATAATAATCCTTGGATGCTTAATTTCCCATCAGTCCGTCACTTCAAAAACTGAGTGTCGATGCCCTCCAAAGTCAATGACCAGAAAGGTTGAATTATCCAGAGAGGCAATACACACAAACTGCCGTTTCTCCCATGTCATCAGCAGATGCAGTGACTAAAAACAGAACACATGCTAGCCGATGCACAAACAACCACTCTCCAGCAGCCATATATTCTAATAATCCAATCCAATGAGCAGATAGACTCCAGCAGACATGCAATATAATAATGGAATCATCCAGCTGATGGTCACATTTTCCATTGCCGATTCCTCCTATTGCCGATTAATATGGCAAATAAAATAATCTGAGTGGTGCCGATTGTAACTGCCGATTTGCTTCATTGCCGATGGACTGACTTCTTCTGAAGCTAACTTTTACCGATCAAGATCGCTGATGCACTGACTTCCATAGCTTCCATCAGTCTTGCGACAAGATTTTCAGTTGAATTCTGCCCTTGCCCCCCCCAGTTGATTGCACTGGGTGTACAGGATGTGCTGAATGTGCTGGTTGTACTGGTCGTGCCGATACATGTGGGTGATATTTATGCAAAACTCCACTGTAATCAGCAACAACATGATGGCCTTGCGGAACCTCTTGAGGAAACACAGTGGATTCATTAGGAGCAATGCGATATCTGACTTGAGGGATTGGCTCAGGCCTTGCATCATGACCGTCAAGCAAATTGGACATCGGCGTTGACATTTGATTGATATATGGCGCCGAAACCCTAGTTACCAAAGCAGTTGTTCCAATCGACGTTCCTTCTCCTGAATTTACTATTGCTGGAGCTGAAGAAACTGGAGGCCATAAACTAGTTGGCATGTCATACTGTGGAGATGCTCGATTAGGAGTTGATGGCTCTTGAACAAGTAGGTTGCCCCCCAAGCTGGCTTGAAGATATTGGCACAACAGATGGTACAGAATATGCAGGTCCAACAAAACCAGGTTTAATCTGGAAAGTTCTATCAGTATTCTTCTTGATTGAATTGATTAAGGTGTTGACAAGAACGTGAGCCTGATTGACAAATGCATTATGTACCGATGCATTTACCACCTCATCAAATGCAGCTCTGTCTGGGATCTGATTGGTACTAAGCTCAGCGAACTCTTCTGGCCTTAAGACAACCGGTAAATTAGTCTTTGAAGCTGCCTTGCCACGCATCACCTTGATTGTCTCGAAGTACTTGGCTTGACAATCCAGCAATTTAGTCTGGTATTGATTCTTCTGCTCTGGTGTCATCTTGTCCCAAGCTAATACTTCGTTGCCACTGCTTATCTCAGAACTTTCTTTGCCATCACCTTCTGGAAGTAACTGGAACCCAGATTTGATGCCCTTTTTCATCCGTCAGAGGGGAACCATCGTCCTTCACTGCCTTGACAAACGTCATAGATGCTTGATTGTGCGTGTCCCACCGGGCGTGCCAAAAAGTGTGTTGACGGTAAAATGTGTGTTCTACCGCCCGCACACGCGGCCTGGGAGATTTGCTTCACTCCGTTCAGGACCAAAACTTGGAACGCGGTGAATTCCGGAGCGTGCCAGTCGATTTTCCCTTCAAATCGACAAAGACAAGAAAAAGCGTGTAAAATTCCCGGACTATCGGCCCCGGACAGGCCGATGCGTAACCGCAGCCGATATCAGTGAATAAAAGATGATAGAAGAAACACTCGGCTGACGGCTATAAACGAATCGACATGTCGCAACATTAAATACTCGCGTGATAGCTAAAAAAAACAAGGCATGCATCAGAATCGGCAATCGGCAAAGCATGCGATCGGCAAAATCTATCGGCAAATAGCACAGTAAGGTAAATCGACAATCGACAAAAGGGGTTCAGGCCTATACTTGAACAGGAGCAATAAGATATTTAAAAGGCATGCACGCATAGATCTGAACGTGGTAAGCAATCGGCTAAACACCCCGAAAGAACGATTAAACCAGTAGCCACTAATTATACCCGTAATCTGACAATCGCTTCACCGAGGACACGTCAACTAAGTGAAATAGAACAGGACACGTCAAACTGCTCTACACGATCGGCAGATACGAGTATAATCGGCAACTACCGGTCCCAGGTACTCAGTAAACTAGATCTAACCCTTAGCAACTGTTTCGTCGAGGACACGTCAACTAAGCGAAGCAGACAGGACAAGTCAAACTGCCTACCCAATCACCAAGAACAGATCTAATCGACAAAATACCTTAACCGTGACTCGAGTAACCAGATCAAACAGAAATCGACATCAGCAATCGGCAACAAGGTCGCGGCGAGGACAAGTCAACTAACCGTGACAAAGAATTGGACCAGGTCTTAAACAATTCCATGCAGTCGACGCGTAATGTAAACCCTAGATTGATCTAGATTACCGGATAACTAGCAGCCACATCAATCTTAATCATGGACAAGTCGACATAACTAGATCGATGCGCTTACCTGACGAGATCCAGTCGAGCCGGAGCCCCGATGGACGCCGGTGACGAAAAAACCCGTCGAGAAATTGTGGCGATGCGCCGAAGAGTTGATTGTATTGGTTGTTTTTACAATGTGACGGCACCCTTTATATTTATAGGGTGATCTGGACCTTACGTACAAACACTAGACTCCAACATGAAACCGACTAGCTATAGAGATATTATGCTAATCTAAACAAGTCGGTTTGTTACTTCCTAAATAGAATAAATCATTCTTTATTCGGCCGGCGGTACGCGAGTAGCTTCATATGCCCACGTCAATCTTTTGCTTTGTACGGGTACTGGAGTCTTGATCACCAATGGAAATATTATAATATTCCGGCCACGGTGCTAATTTCCCTTGATGATTCCTTTCTTTAATCTTCCACGCCATATCTTCTTTGATTCCTCTTGTATCTTCCTTCCTGCACCCTTGTACTCCACGCATACTCAACATACCAAATAATATAATATTCCGGCCACTTTGCTAATCATTCCATATAATGAAAATCTCTTAGAATTTGGCATCCTCCTTTCTCGCACATGGACTCTTAATCCATCCAAACTTCTCCAGAGGCACGTCATCATGAGAACATCTCACCATCTTGGAATTTACTGGAAAAACGGTCAAATTCCGGTGTCAACAATCACGTATGGTCATTTTGGTTTGTCCAACAACATGAAGACTTCTGAGTGGGGCCCATGCATATTCATTCACTTCTGCAGAATATTATCTCTTCCTCCATGCTTAGGCAACATCGCATCTGCCACCCCTCCCCTCAATTATAAACTAACTAGTTGCAAAAGTGTTTAGATAAAAGGAAATAATAATTCTGGCCTTTTTTGCATGTTAGCATCAGCCCAGACCCCACGGTCACAATTATTACAAAATCTGAGAATGATTAAAAGATGAAACACAAAGTCTACTATGCGTTGGCCACCCATTCTTGGTGAAGACATCCATAGCTTCTACTTCCAATAGATAGCAAACTTTCGCCAACTCTTCTTTGAAGGCTTTCTTTTGCAAGAGCCTCCAAAAGTGAAACCGGGCAAGCCCTGGAAGACCACCTGTAACAAGAAATCATTGTTTATTGTTAAACACATTATTATTATGGCATAATCAATATGACCAAAATATGACAGTCACCCGTACAAGGATTGAACTTTTTTTCCTACTCCCTTAGACTTAAGCTAGCCATTTAGAATATTCTTTGTATTATATATGCAGCACAGGAAGTCCGCTAGCTATGTTACAGATTTGCCATATGGACCTAAGCAACATGACACTTGAAGAACAAGTGTTGTACAGTTTCGTTATGATTGCAAAAACTACACTTTGAACTTCCTTTTCTTCCTTTAACCAAATTGCCGTTAGTTGCATAATTGTTAGCTCTGTTGTTGATCGCTACAAAATAACAACTGACTATAGCTACGTATAAGACAATACTAATATTCAACAATATTGCTAATTAAAAGACTAGTAATCAGTGATCAAAATCTATAAGGTGATCAAAGTCTATAAGCAAAGCTCTGCTCTATCCAAAGCCTGCTTCTACAAGCTGTCAGTTTTTGTTCAGCCACGACCCACGATCATGGGAATATTTGGTCTGGAAACTTGCTAACCTATTATCATGTAGTAATACAGAATGCAGATTTATGAGGGTCGCCTTACATGTTTCAGTTGGCATGCACTAATTCAAGAATACAACAGACTTGTAACTTTATTTTTAAACCAAAAGCATGAACGAATTATCAAGAAGTAGTCAATGTATCACCTGAATTACCCCGAGTTACTATAGCTTCGCCAGAAGCAACAGTTTCACCGCTGCTTATTTGTGAGCACTGGTGAATCCGAGAAACGGGCAACATATGGTGTAATAGACTCATAGCCGTCTCGTAGCGTGCCGACGTCATGCACTTCCTTGTTATCCATATTGTATGACATCAGTTTTCGATCCCAATGCTGAACAAAGAAAACCAAATTTCGATCTGGATGAATGCCGACCACATTGTATTTATATTGGTCCAGGCTAATTCTCCGAACAGCTGCAAAGAGCTCACACTGTTCTTCACGGACCATTCATCTGAATTGTAGTCCTCAAGAACCCAAATGGTGATCTGCGAAGAGTTATGGTCCGGATGCCCATCTGGATTATAGCTTTCACTGATGCAGTGCAGGCGCCCATGGGATTGACCAACAAATGCAGGTACAGAGCAACGAAAATCACGATTCTTCGGCAAATAGATTACCCTGCGTGTCTTCCATCCCCATCAAGCGCGACTACCAGCTCCCGGTCTTTCTGAATGTGGAAGACGATCAAATGCAGCATGCCATTAACCACAGCACTGCCCAGCCAGGACTTTACGGTTCTGAAACTACTCAACTCTTGGTCTTCACCTACAGTTTCCAATGGCTGTTCTCTTGCCCCGTCAGTCCAAACCCCTGTTTCTGACGAGTAGGTGAGCACCCCTACCCCGTTGTCGGCACTAGTAATGACTTGCAAGAACTGGACCAATTTGAAATGCGAGGACACAGAAGGGTCGTAGATCAGGTAATTAAGCTCACATTCTTCCATAGCATACCCCTCTTCGTCCTCATCATCTTCCTCTGATATTGGAAACGAGTCACCGAACGACTCCTGATCTTCTTCGTCATCCTCTTCCTCTGAAACCGAGTTCCAGCCGGAGCTGGGCACAGCCACCCACTCCTTTGTGGCCGGGTTGCACACAATGTAGCCCAGCGAACGAGATGAGCGAGGATTCCGGCCGTACCTGAAGAGGAGCAGCCCGTTGCAGCCATGCAGGAGCCTGATGTCATGTATGCCGGCCACCTCCGTCAGGAAGGAGAAGGAAGGGTCCACAATGGGCACAGATCGCCCCGACAGATCGATGAAACGACCAGTGCCGCGGCGGTTGCGGTACGTATACACGACCTCGCCGCCGGCGAGGTGCCTGGAGACGTTCTTGCCACCCCTGTTAGAGCCGTTGCCGCCGTCATCGCCATCACCGTCACCGTTACCATCACCGCCGCCGACCCCTTTGCCCTCCATGCGCTCATGGTGGGCATAGAAGAAGCCCTCCAGAGTCTGGGGCAGCTTCTTACAGTAGAGGGGGTTGGCGATGAGATCGCGCCACGCCTTGGATACGCACTTGGAACGGCAGAGCGACTTGATGGGGACGCGGGAGAGGATTTCCACTAAAGGGTCGTCGGGGAGACCAGCCACCGGGCCACCCTTCTTTGGACAGTCCATGGCTGTGCCGCCGGACGGGGTGCGATCAGCGCTATGCCCGCCGCCGGACTAGGAAGGGAAGAATTATATATAGGGTTTAGAGAAATTTGAAGGAGGTGCATCTTCCTATCCTTATATTTATCCTCCACCCGGCGGCGCTAGGGTTCACTTTGCTCATCTCGCACACCCTCGAGCCATACTTGGTGTTGGGTTTGTGGGCTCGAAGCTCACGACATTCCTTCCTTATTTGGGCCTTGGTTGTATATGTTGCCTAAACTGGCCCATGGACCTCACCAGCGATGACATTAATTGGAAGCCCTGGCGTGGCGTCCCTCGGGTGACCATGGCTAGGGGGCTCCGGACGTCAAGTGACCTTCGACTTGCACGATTCAACCACTTTTTTTCTGCAATAGAGGTGTGAGTTTTTCTGGGCAATGGAAGACCATCGTTGCCGCACCTCATCTCAAACGATCCACAAATCGAGAATCAAAGAACATATGATCATATTATGAATTGTAAGCTAACATAAAGTGCATTTATCCTTAAAATTTCTCGATATACTTTTCCACCGTGCCAATTTGATGGATACCAAAGAACTCACAAAAAGGTTTGGGGTGATTCACCTCTCTACCAAAATTTTCGAGTTTTGTGTTTAGCACAGAACTTCTCCAAAGTTAACAGATCTAAAAAGATTTAGAATTCTCTAACCAAGACATTGCGACATGAACCCAAGACTTGTTTACCAAATTAACTAACACCTCTTTTCCCAAAATGTGGGCTTATCACCACCAAACTAAGGAAGTCTAATCTAGGCAGAGGAGCATGGCACAGAGGAATGTGTTGTGGAAGATCAACCATGATTCAACTCATCAGGGGTTGGACGGTGGGGGTGGAGGGAGGAGTGCCATAGGTATTGGTCACTCATTGTCCGGTACTTCAAGTATCGCGTGGTTCACCCTATGCGACACTCGGTTCAGAAGTTGCAGATCCATGGCTCCTCCATCTCCGTAGCAGATTTCGTGACTCATAACGCCCGATCCCTATCAGGGGGTAGCGCTTGAGGGTAAGTCCGCCGGTAGGATCTTCAGCATTGTATTGTTGGCAAGTTAGTTGAGCTATCACTTCAGTTCACCTAGCTTCTAATTTGCAAGATCTACCACTAGAGGTTTTAGCTCTGTGATTGAGTGTGCTTGTGAATCAGGAGTCAGCTTGATCCCTTACATGTGCTTCCTTCTGCTTACATGTCATGTATCTCGGTTTCTTGGCGTTGTCTATAGGAACTCCAAGATTGTTGCTATGGTACCAAAGTGCCACCAACTGGATCGAATTATAGCGGCAGAACAATACACTATAAACTAGCAGAAGGGAAGAATTACAAACAGGTTCAGAGAATTGGGGTACAAGGAACTGGAATTCTTCCTATTGCATATTCAACAACCTTCCTTGAACTCTACGCTTTCTTTTCATCCTCCACCCGGCATCCCAACAACATTAGGGCTCACTTTTGCTTAACTATTTACCACTCGCTCGAGACATATTTGGTGTTGGGCTTGCGAGTTTGAAACTCATGACGTTCCTTCCTTGCATGGGCCTTGGTTGTTGATGCTGCTTGGTCAGGCCCGGTCAGTGGTTTGTCTCTAAGTGAGAGCTCATATATTAGGGTAATAACTGAATGCCGTCCACTGAATTGGGAGAGAAAATTTTTCTGAACCCTTTTCTATGCATAGTTTAAGATGTTTGTGTTGATCACTCTAACAACTACATGACTCCTGCCTAACCTTTTCTATAAGATCATCCTTAAAGCACAAATGTGACAACATGTCAGTCAATAGAATTATATATTATATGACTAAACATACGAAGATTACAGAAATATTTGAGACTTCGTAGTATATTATGCAGTCAGGGAGAACTAGGTGTACTCATTTACCACACTGATCACCTCAATGGTAAAACCTTATTCTAGATCATCGCTGGTCTGGTTCAATTCATTTAACTACAGTGTAGAATATACCTAACAATCCGACATTATTAGTGGACAACATCTGAATATCTGGAAAGTAAGACCTATGCTTAGCAAAACGAAGAGACAGTGAAGGTGTGTTGTGTCAGGACGGATCAGCTTCCTGTCAAATGCTCGGAGCAGTCGGCTTGAGCATTGTAACTGTCAGTGTAGCTTTCTAAAGTTTTACACTGAATGTAAAACCAAGCCATCTATTTGGTGCTATTTTGCAGCCTTCTACAGCTCTGCCAAAACCAAAGCAATCAATATCTACAAGCAAGCTCAGCTCTTGCCAAACTTTGAAATTACAATACAATGTTTTAGTTATTATACATCAGCATACATGAGACAATTTGGCGTGGAAACTAAATAAATCAACACCAACTAGGCACTTAATATCCTTCTGAAGAAACTACCCAGATTTCACCATAATGAAAACATTCAGATCAAACATTTTCAATATACCATCATTTGCAACCAAAAGAGAACAAATTTATTCCTACAGCATATAGATAAATATACACATGGCCAAAGAATTCAAAAGAGCCACAGTAAATAAATCTTTACTGGTAAGGCCACGAAAAGGAATGCCATATGTAAGATAGTTATCATTCTGGAAATAGAGAAGGTAGCATTTGAATCAGATAACTTAAACCCCAGCAATCACAAATTATGCAACTTAGCAACTACATTCATTAACATAACTAGCTTACAAAGCAATCTAAGATGAGTGTCTCGACTGTCTTGCGATATGAAACAGTCCAAAAGTATGAGAAAGGATACATCCAAGCACGATGAGGATACATCACTTAACCTTAGATCTAGCCAAGTTGCTATCTAACTCCATAGATGGATGCAGCAGGTTCAGTGCTTATTTGAGAGCACTGACGACTCTAGGAAATGAGGAACATAAGGCACAACATGCTTAACGCAAGACTCATCTTTTAAAGTGCTGACAACCCTCACTAGCTTGTCATATGATATCAGTTTTAGGTTGGAGCCCTGAACAATGAAAACAACATTCGCATCTGGATGCATTGCAACAACACGGCAGTCATTTTGATGGCCCAAGCGCCTCTTTTTCCCAAACAGCTTGGAAAAGCCCACGGTGTGCTTCAAGACCCATTTGTCTGTATCATAGTCCTCAAGAACCCAGATGGACAGTCGAGCATCAGATTCTTGATTGATGTAATGCAGGCGCCCTTGGGATTGAGCAATATAACCAGGAACTGCCCAGCGGTCCCCCTCAGTCGGGCCTGGAACTGGGATGATCTTTTGTGTTGCCCCTTGTGCATCTACAGCAGCTATTTCATCTCGACCTGAAATTATGAAATGCAGCATGCCGTTAACAAAGGCACGCCTGGAACCCCGGCCAGGTTCTAAGCCCTGGTATCGCCACTCTTCCAATCCTTGCTCTTTGGGTTCGTCCCAGTCACTTGGGATGTGACTCCACATCCCAGTTTCAGATGAGTAAGTGTGCACCAATATCTGGGACACCTCCTTCCAGGACGACCCCTCGTCCCCTGATTCCACATGACCAGTCCTATCTGACCATGACCCTGGCGTCCACGTCCCGTACTTATACCGGTGCCACGCTGCTTCCGAGTCCCCCGATTCATGGTTTGCCCAATCAGAATATGACCCTGGCGTCCACGTCCCGTACTTGTGCCTGTACCACGAATCATGCGGGTCCTCCGACTCCTCAGACGACCCATTGTCGAGCTTCTGCGCGAACTCCTCCAGCCAGAATTGGACCAGGTGGAAGTGAGAGGAGACCGCCGGATCAAACACCAAATAGCTGTACCTTGTCTCGCCTCTAGCATAGGCAGGAGGCGGTGAGCCGTATCTGGGCACGGTCACCCATTGCTTCGTGGCGTGGTTGCACACGATGTAGCCCAATCGGTAGGACGGCGCCGACTTCGGGCCGTGCTCGAAGAGGAAGAGCCATTGCAGGAATCGGAAAGGGTGAGGACCTTAATCTCGGGCCGTTTCATCAGGAAGGAGAAGCTAGTGTCGATGTCGAGGTGCACGGATCTGGGCAGCAGGTTGACGAAGCCGAAGCGGCCCCCGCTGCGGCGGCGGCTGTAGGTCTCCTTGTCTATGAAGAAGAAGCCTTGCAGGGTTTGGGGGAGCTTCTTGCGGTGGTGGGGCCCGTCGATGGGGTCGCGCCACGCCTTGGCGACGCACTTGCATCGGTGGAGGGGCTTGACGGGGAGGCGCGAGAGGACCTCCACCAGGGCGTCGATGGGGATGTCGTCTGCCGCCGTCACCGCGCGCTTCTTGTGGTTGGGGCATTCCAGGCTGCGAAAAGCGGCGAGATGTGAGAGGATGCACGCCGGCGCCGAAGGTGGGAGAGGAATGCGGCCACTGGAGGAGGCGGGGGAGGCTTACCGGGCGCCGGAGAGTGCTCGAGTCAACGGACGACGGCCGCGCCGGCCGGTTGCCGCGGCGATGGACTCCATGTGGGGAGACTGGATCGAGCGCAGCGCAGCGCAGCAACGGAATACGGGAGACCAGGTAGGTGGGGACGGATTTCCGGTGGGGACTGGAGTGGGGAGAGACGGGCGAGCCAAAAATTATCAGAAACGCCTTCCCTGTTCCCGCGCTCCTATTTTAGAAAGTCGCGCCATTTGTGCCGCGGGCGCGGGAATTCCTTTTCCGTTACCGAATGGGATTGAAAATCGGAAAGTGTATCTCGCGGGCGCGCGATGCGCCAATCGTGGCCCGGCCTGCCGTCCTACGTGGGCCTGGCCCATTAACTATGTTATCCACACCAGAAGCAGGGCGAGAGGTGAAAGGGGTCTTGGCCTAGTGGTTAAGGCATCCGAGTAACACCTCTCAAGTCCTGGGTTCGACACCCCGTGGGAGCGAATTTTCAAGGATTTAACGGCATTTGTGCTTTCAGTGGTAGGCGACGCTCCCGTCGACAGCGAGGCGCCAGTGGTGACTTCGTATCTCTGGATTTGCCGGCTCAGTCTTCAAAGATGCTCATAGGGGTAGGGTTTGCGTACGTGTGTTCATAGGGGTGAGTGTGCGTACGTTGTGAGTGTCTGAGTTGTACTGTGTAATCTCAAAAAAAGAAGCAGGGCGAGAGAGGCTCAAAAAGAAAAAGAAAAAAGAAAAAGAAGAAGCCGGGCGAGCAAACGGACAGGCGAACAGTGGCGGTGCCTGTGCGGGCGTTCGGATGCGGCGGCGCATCCATGGCTTTGTTTGTATGTCCCTGATACCGCGCATCAGCTGCTAAGTGCCGTCTGATCAGTCAGCTAATTAGGGTGTACTCCTCCATTATATTGTATTTCTTTGTATTTGACGCTTTTCTGGTTCAAAACTGAACTAGCCAGTATCAATAAAAAAGAACAGATGATACCTTGCACGGCATTATTATAATCAGACAGTTTAGGAATTCAAGGTCCGGCCCTGCTGTGGTTACGGTGCATGCGCAGACCCAGCTCTCACGGGTTGTCGCGCCTCGTGTGTAAAGGTGGGAGGAGGATTCGGGGATTTTTTTTAAAAAAACCCTAAACCTGCGAGGGGTAAGCTACCCATGAGGCATTTTTTATAAAAAAAACCTTCTCACGCAGGTCGAGAAAACTCCCGAATCCCCCTCCCTACTTTTACACAAGGGATCCTTAACCGTGTGAGATTGATCAGCCTTCTAATACCTGTGCTTTGAGTAGGGAGAAGCGAGGGAATTTTTTTATGGGAAATGCACCCGGCGCGCACCGGAGTCGAACTCGGGTGGGCAGGTTGGCAACCGGCCGCCTTGCCACTGGCTCGTTCGCGGTTCGGGGATTTTCTCGGCCGTGCGTGAGAAGGTCTTCTTCTAGTAATGTAACACTCCGGAGGTCTTCCCCTGACTGGTCGAGTTTTTCTTTTTACCTTGCACGGCGTTATCGTAATCAGACAGTTTAGGAATTCTTGAGCATTCTGCACTACTTTTACAGAGCTGAATAACAAGAGCAACAGCAAGCGAGACTGCCAGAGAAACAAATTTACACTTGCCAAGCGAGGACCACCGCTGATTTGACGGGCCAGTTCAGATCCGGTTATTAGCATGGATCCTCGATTGTGTTTACTCGAGCTCTTCATGATTATCATCGGGCATCTGTAACCTTGAACTGGAGTCAGTATCGAAGTTTCGGCAATTAGCTGCTCCAGACAATTAGTAACAATCTCTGAACATTTTGGATGGAGGTCGACTGGAATTGGATCCCCATCTACAACAAAAACGTACCTCATTGCCAGTTAGTTGGACCTTCTGCATGTGTAGAGAGTACAATGCAATTGTAAAGCGACATCTTCCAAGAAGTGAAGCGAGAATTCGGCAGAGATAAACATAAATAGCACTTCTGTTGTATTACCAGAACATAAGTATGATGATAGCATATAACAAATTCAATTTCACATAAAACTGGGTCAGGTAGATTAACCATGTATAGCGGTTGAATGGAAAATGAAATGTGAAGATAAAGTTCAATGAATATAGTAATTCCACAAGAAGTGCAGCAGAGAGGCACAAGCAGTCAAACACTCGAGCGTATAGCAGACTAGCAGACAAAGGCAGGAAGCGGCACCGAGGTCGAGCAACAGCATACGCACTAGTAGTCAAGAAAAAGCACAATGCAGAATTAACAATCACAGTAACTTTAATACTGTGGTATGTTAGCATATTCCGAAGCTGCACCAATGGCCAATTTTTCTTAACCGAGTGATGCATGAAAAACTGTGTCATCCAAAGCACCTGGATTTCATCCAAAGGTAAAACTTGTGAATTTTTAGATGAACCCAAAGACATTTGATTAACAAGGGGAAAAAAAACACTGAATGTGTGTTGCATCAAGCCCGATGGTCTTTGTGTCAGGTGCTCAAAGCAGTATGCTTGAGCACTCTTTACACAGTTACACCCAGTATCACATTCTAGTACAGGTTTACACTGACACTAAGTTTAGACACTCTTTCATTTAAGAAACCAATAACCAAGGCATACATGTTATGCCCTGTTTGTGAAAATCAATGCAGCTAACAGTTCGGCTAAAGTAGAGCCAAGCAATAAATATATACAAGGAAGCAAAAATCTACAAGAAAGCTCTGGTCGAAGTCTCTATTCAACACCCAAGAAAAAAATTTTAAATGTATCATGCATTAAACGTCGCATATGCCCCCCTATTGTCCTTTAAAAGAAACTAGGCAGCTTTTAATTTTGTAAGCCTTCATATTAAACATTCCAGAAGATATATTTATTCGTGTTTGTAATGGGATCAATAAACATTCCAGAAGATATAGTAACTACTCACTGATAGCTTATAAGGCCACAAACAGGGGGTGCAGTTTGTCGGGTAACTACCATTCAGGTGATAGAATGTATTTGTTCATTTCAGACATCTAGAAGGTGGCATTTGAAGCATATAACTTAAATTCTAAAAATCAGAAATTGTGCAACTTGGACAACTGCATTCAATAATATAACTAGCATACAAAGCTATCTAATATGAATGTCTCAATTGCTTGCAGTATTAAATAGACCAAAAGCATAAGAAGGGATACATCTTACCATGATCAAAGTGTATCACTTAATTCTACAAAATAAAACCAAGTTGCTAGCTATTCCATAGATGGATGCTGCATGTTCAGTGCTTGTTATTTGTAAGCGCTGATGACTCTGAGAAATAAGGAACATAAGGTACAACATTCTTTTTTTTTGACGGAAAAATGGCAGGTGTTCTGCCCTTGCATTAAGAAAGAAGGAGAAAAGAGAAACACATAGTTTAGATTATTACAGTCCAGGCAGCCGTGGCTGACTCAGAGAGAAGAAAAAGAAAAAGGTCTGATGCAGCAAAGTAAAATGGCCAGCTCACTGGCCAAAAATCGAAAAGGCAGGAACTACAAAGAATTAGTCAGACAGATGCAACTGTGATGCAAAAAGAGCGACGGCCTCTACTGATTTTCCACTCCCTCTTCCATGTTGCCGTTGTCCTGATCTTGATATTTCCTACTTGCCAAATTGTAGGAGTTGATCTCTTCCTTGATCATGGTCGCTACTCGGTGACAGTCACTTGACTTGTTTTCAAAAACTCGCCTGTTTCGTTCCTTCCAAATGCCCCACCATGTATACAGCAATATCCCGGCTGCTGTTCTTCTGCGAGCTCTCTCGATGGAGGCAGTGTTTTGCATCCACCATGATGCAACCCCGTCCTCTTGCGCCCCTTGGATCTGTAGGCCTGCAAAACCTGTCCAATTCAAAATTAGTTGAACAACCTGCTTGGCGAAAGCGCAGTCCGTGAGTAAGTGTTGCACATTCTCCATGTCTGTGTGACACAGAGGACAAGTTGGGTTGTGCTGCCACCCTCTCTTCGCCAGGTTTTTCAGCGGTTAATATTTTTTCATGCATTGCCGTCCAAGCAAAGAAAACTACTTTAGATTCTGCCTTTGCCTTCCACATCACTTCAGTTTGGAAAGGTGCATGGGCTCCCAGGAACTGCACTCTGTATGCCGATGATGAAGTATAGTTTCCGTCAGAAGTCCACCTCCAAGTTATTGTGTCCTGAACATCCTGCTGGATTACGACATTTCTAATTGAACTGTGGAGCACCACAAATTCCCGGACCTGTTGGTACAACATTCTGAAACCAAGGCTTTTCTATAGTGCCGATAACACTCACTAGCTTATGATCCATGTCACATGATATCAGCTTTTCATTCCGGTAGTCGACGAGCAAAACCAAGTTTCTATCTGGATGCATAGCGACCACAACGTAGGCTCGTAAATGGCTTGGCCACATTTGTAACCCAAACATGTCCAGAAAGCTCACTCTGTGCTTCACGACCCACTCTTGCGTATCGTAGTCCTCGAGAACCCACATGGACAGTTGATCAACAGATCCTTGGCTGATGTAATGCAGGCTCCCTTGGGACTGAGCCACATAACCACTTCGTCTCAGCATGCCCGGAGCCTTTGCAGGCACTGGGATGATCCACCGTGTCTTCCCTTGCACGTCTACAACAGCTATCTGATTACCAATCATGAAATGCAGCAAGCCGTTAACAAAGGCACAATAGGGCCCCAGGTGAGGTCTTAAGCCCCGACGACGCCAACTTTCCAGATCCCCTTCCTCTTGGCTGTGACTCCATGTCTTGGTTTCAGATGAGTAGGCATGTACAGTTATCCTGGCCCTCAAATACCCGGCGTCCTCAAAGTCCTCCGTCAAGAACTGGACCAAGTGGAAGTGAGAAGAGGCAGCCGGATCGAAAGCCAGATAGCCGTGGCATTGAAAAAACTCTGGATACTGACAGCCGCAGGTGGGGACGGCCACCCAATGCTCCGTAGCGGGATTGTACACAATATAGTCTGCCCATCCATCATCAGGTGACTCATTGTCCGATTCGTCGAGTGACTCCTCGTCCTCACACACGGCGACCTGAAAGAGTAGTAGCCCGTTGCAGTAGTCCAAGAGAATGAGAACCTCGTTCTCAGGCGGCTTCCTCACGAAGGAGAAGCGAGGCTTGATTTCCAATGGTACGGACCTCGCGGGCCGCAGGTCCAGGAAAACGAAGTGATCCCCGTCGCGGCAGCTGCGGATTTCATTGTCCATGACGAAGAAGCCTTCTAGGGTTTGGGGCAGCACCTTGCGGAGGAGCGGGTCGTCGATGAGGTCGCGCCACGCTCTCGCGACGCACTTGCATCGGTGGAGGGTCTTCACGGGGAGCCGCGAGAGGATCTCCACGAGGGCGTCGTCGGGGATGCCGGCCACCGCGGCCCTCCTCCTGTTGCGGCGGTCCATGCCAGACCACCGCGAGCAAGCTGCGATCGAGATGAAGATGGAAGGCGAGGGGAGATCGCGGAAAACGCAGCAGCCGAGATGATCGGAATCGTGGCAGATCGGCGCCGAGGAAATACTAGCGGGCCCTTTTCCCAGATATATCTACCGCGCGCGTTAACAAAGGCCAGCAAGCCGACGGGGCACCCAGCCCATCAACGGCCCAACAAGCAAAAACAGTCCATTTCAAACACTCCTTTCTCCTCTTTTCGTTCCTACAGTTGTTCCAGTCCAAGATAAAAAATGTTTCGGATGATGAAGCAATTTATGGCAGCTATGTGATTCATTGCTCATGATAAAAAAACAAAAATATTCATTGCTCGAGCCTAGAGTTTTGGCTCACTACAAATTTTCAGCTTTACTCCCACCGATCTTAGACTCATTGCTTGACGAAACTTTACCTAAGGCGTCGAACAATTCGTTTGCCAAACATAAGCGTGAAGTGTGGTAATATATGGTATGAAACCAAACATGTCCTTGGTCTTTCAGTATCATGTCAGTCCAACAAGAAACCACTCTGAGGGAGCATGATCTCTTTGTTAGGACGCTGATAGCCAATATACAATTCTATACAGCCTAGCTAGACAATGGTCCCAGAGAAAATGCTTGAAGAACTCCATGGGGATCTCATCTCCACTGAAATTCAGATATATATGAGATATAACAAGGAAACAAACACTCTGAATGCGTGTTGCATCAAGGCGGATGGGCTCCGTGTCAGATGCTTAGAGCAGTATGCTCGAGCATTGTTACTACCAGTATCACATTCTAGAGCTTTACACTGGTGTTAAGTGTAAACACTCAATATCACATTCCAGATCACATATATGTGGCGCCCTAATAGCGAAAATCAATGCAGCCGGCTTCTACAGTTCAGCCAAAGTAGACCTAAGCAAACAATACTTACAAGAAAGCTCTGGCCAAAGTTTCCTACTACAAGGTTCTGTTTTTTTTTTAAAAAAAATTCAGCACACAAGGGGAAAAAATATCATGCAATCAACATCAAATAGGCCGTCATTGTGCTTCAGAACAAACCAGGCAGCCTCTAACATAAATGTAAGGCTTCATATTAAAAATTTCAGGAAATATATTTACCCACATGAGACTAATGAACATAGAAATAACCTAGTTGTCCTTAAAACATACACTAGACTGATTAACAAAAAATCCATAGCAACTATTCAATGAGAACTGATAATAGTAATACCACCAAAAGAAAGAAATGCGGTATGTAAGATGATTATCATTCTGGAGGTACAATTTTTATTTATTTGTCAGGGTGGCAATTGAAGCATAAACAGTTTTTTTTTTTTTAAGAACTGAAGCATGTAGCTTAAATGTCAAAAATAAGAAAGTGTGCAATTTGGACAACTGCATTCATATAACCAGCATACAAAGCTATCTGACATGAATGTCTCAACTGGCTTGTGCAGTATTGAATAGGAGTATACCAAAAGCATACGAAGGGATACATCTAAACATGATCAGAGCGTATCACTTAGTTCTACTAGATAAAACCAAGTTGCCAACTACTCCATAATGGATGCAAAATGCTCAGTGCTTATTTGTGAGCACTAATGACTCGGAGAAATAAGGAACATAAGGTACAACATGCACATCCCATGACTCTTCTAAAGTGGTGAGAACACTGACTAGCTTATGATTCATGTCATATGAAATCAGCTTTAGTTTCTGGAGGTCGATAACGAAAATCAAATCTCTATCTGGATGCATGCCAACAACAAAGTAGTCAGTGAGACGCTCAAACAGGTCCAGAAAGCTCACTTTATGCTTCAGAGTCCATTCCTTTGTATCATAGTCCTTAAGAACCCAGATGAACAGTTTTGAGTCAGATTTCGACTTCATGTAATGTAGGTGCCCTTGGGATTCAGCAACATAACCGTGTTCCCCATCAACCATCAGTGGCACTGGGATGATCCTTTGTGTTTTCCCTTGCACATCTATGGCAGCTATCTGATCTTCCTTATTACTAGCAATTATTACATAGTGCAGCATGCCATTAACAACGGCACGACTGGGGGCCCGGATAGCTATGTGGTCCATATAACGCCATCTTTCCAATTTTCCTTTCTCTTTGTTGCGACTCCACGTCCTAGTTTCAGATGAATAGCCATGCACGGTTGTCACAGCATCCTCCTCCCTGTCCTGAGTGTCCTCCTCTGAGTCGATGATCCAGAACTGGATCAGGTGGAAGAAAGAGGAAACTGCAGGATTGAAAACCAAATGGGTGTCACAACAATATTCCTCTGGAGGCGGGCTGCCACAGGTGGGCACGGCCACCCAATGCTCCGTGGCGGGGTTGCACACAATATAGCCCAACTGCTCTAATGGCTCCCCATGCCTGAAGTGCTGGAAGAGGAGGAGTCCATTGCAGGAATCCAAAAGGCTGAGGACCTCAATTTCAGGCAGCTTCGTCAGGAAGGAGAAGCTAAGGTCGATTTCCAATGGCACGGACCTTGGCAGCATGTTGATGAAACGGAAACAATCCCCCGTCGCGGCCGTGGTAGATCTCAGTAGACATGAAAAGGAGCCCTTCCAGGGTTTGGGGCAGAATCTTGCGAAGGAGCGGGTCGTCGATGAGGTCGCGCCACGCTCTCGCGACGCACTTGCATCGGTGGAGGGACTTCACGGGGAGGCGCGAGAGGATCTCCACGAAGGCGTCCTCGGGGATGCGGGCCACCGCGCCGCCCCTCTTTTTGGGGCGGTCCATGCCACCGCGGGCAACCTGCGACGAGGCAGATCGAGATGAAGATGTGAGTTCCCTATGTAAAGAGGGGGAGAGATCGAGAAAACGCAGCAACGGATAAGCGAATGGAGCGTACCGGCCGCCGAGATGATCGGAATCGAAGATGACGGCGCCGAGGACGACGACGACAGGAAGCGAAATCGCCGTGAGATTTGGGAGAAAGAGCCGCTGAAACCTTCCGCAGAGCAGAGCTGAGCAGAGAATGGGGAAGCGGCGGGTGGTTTTGGAGGATTTTGAGCGTGAGGGGGTGTGTTTTGTAAAATAAAGTATTGATTTCTAATTATAATATAAAATAAAGTATTTTAAATTTTTATTTTATTAAAATAAGAATAAAATGACTTAACTGAAGACCCTTAATACATTTACAACTCCAAATTCACGAATTTCTGAAGCTTGATATGAGAAGCTTAAGAAATTTATGAATTTTCTGGAGTTGGAACTCTGCAAACAGGGCCTTAATTCCCCTTTTTTGGTGACACATTATATATACCACGAAAGTGTTGCAAAATGTCTTATGTGATTGCCTCTTGCTACGAAATGTTGTGGGTATCAGTCAAATAACACAGAATCTAACCGACAAAAAGCAAGAGAGAACATACCCAGAACAGAAATTTTCTTATAGTCTTCCCCTAATTAGCGATTTTAGTATTTTCTGCATATCTTCATCAGGTACACATGTGAGCTGACCAGTCCAAGGCATTGGAAGTGGGAGATATTTTATTTACAAAAGAATGGAAGGCAATTACAGTCAGCATTGCTCTTTCGATTCTTGAACATCATCACTATTTACATCAGTGTACACAGCTGTACAGCAATAACAAGCGAGAGAACAACAATTTACACTTCGGCAATGGAGATCAGAATGTCAACCTAAAGGCCCAGGGTCAGTTCGGTAGAAGGGGCAGCCGAGAAAAACTGGAGCCACCACCATTCTCACTGACAATCAAATCTGATCCGGTTTGCTTTGTGGGTTTTGATCCGCGGTTGTCTTTCTTCGAACTCTTCTTGGTTATTTTCACAGGAAGAATCTGTAATCTCGAATTGGAGTCAGTTCCGAAAGTTTCAGCAAGTAGCTGATAGCTCTCAACAAGCTCCAGCTGCCGAGCAACTATTTCTGAACATCTCGGAAGCAGCTCAACTGGCTCCCCACCTGGAATTACAATGTACTCGATTGCCAACCGGGCCTCCTGCATTTGTAAAGAGTACAATGCAATTGTTAGGCAACTATACTAGTTTGAAGCTGCATCTTACATGAAGTGGAGCAAGAACCAGATATAGGAAAATAGCACCAAATATGATATCACAAGTTGGTATTGGATGATAGCATGTTAAGAAGGGAAAAAAAAAAATCTCATTCTGGGCATGGAACATGGCAGTGGGATGAATAAAATTAGCCGAGTGGTCAACATCTTATAGCAGATGAAGCGAAAACAAAATAGGAAAATACAGTTCAATCAGGAACAGAGACTGACACTACCAGGTCAATTTACACCTACAATAGAAAACTTTTTATCTTCAAAAGCAGTACAAAGAAAAGAGATTACCTCCAAAGCATCAATCTCCTCCAATGATGGTTTACGTTTTGGAGCATCATCTTCAATCTCTATCTCTCCCTCCATGACCATAGGTTGCTTATGCGATTGTGCATTGTCCCTTCCAACAATCATTCTGACAGCCTTTACTATCTGAGCCATTGTATTAGTCTGCTATTTACAAGATAAAAAAGAAGTCCGTTAATATAAGCACAATAAACACTAGATAGCACAAATGAGTGGAGATAGCAATGACCTTAACAACAAATATGGGAAGCTTGTGGTATTTAGCAACGTTGTGGATCCAAGGATTCTGCTTCATTTCAGAATTTGATGCGAGAATCACATCTGCTGCTCCAATGTCATCTGTCACATCTAGCTCATCATCAAATCCCATTACCGCTGCTACTTGCAATATATCAGCTTCTGAAATCTGGAAGCAGGAAATAGAAATGCAATAAGCATTGTGCTTTTCTATTATATCACATTAGATATACTCCATATTTGTTTCTTGTCGTTAGGACAAGGTGTTTAGTTCAAGAGAACAAGCGGTTGGCACAGCAGTAAGGCAAGCTGTTGGCTTCCTGCTGATGGGAGTTCGACACCCAGTTGTCACCCAAAAAAATCCCCTCGCCCCTCCCCACGCCAAAGCATAGGTTAAGGCCCAAGCCGATCTCACACGGCGCCATGTGGCCCCTATGTAAGGGTGGGGAGGGGGTTTGGGGGTTTCCTTCGACTACGTGAGAAGGTCTTCTTCTTAGCAAAATGCCCGGGTAGTGGCAAGGGTCGAGAAAAAAGTGTTAGTTCTAGTTAGAACTAAGCCTTTTGTCTTCATGACAAGAAAAAAAGATCGGGGGTAGTACTACACAGCTTATATGAATCCATAGCGAAAATGAAGTACTCTCTGCTATAAAGTGTCCAAAAACAAAATTTAACAAGAAAAGGAATATAAGGTTCATGAATGTAACCATTATCAAAGGCCATGCATGTAACATCAGTTCATGTGTTAGATTAACATAATTTGTGGTCAACAAGAAAAATAAAACCAACACCCATTTGGTATCTCCACACTTACCTGGTATGTGTACACACGGACTGGAGACCTTCCAGGCACAGATTTATTGCCTTTTGTTTTCCTGGTGTAAACAAAATTATCATCGAAGTTATCATGCGAGGGCATGCTCTTGCTTTTTGTTTGCCTGATGGAACCATAATCATCACTGGAGTTGCCTTCTGACGACATTGTCTTGGAGAGCATAAGTTCCTGATGTAATGGCAATGGTTCTATTTGATATTCTTGGTCAGATACCACCAACGGCCTTTCTGACTCTGTAGACTTATTATGCATCTTGCGTACTTCAAACTTAGGAGGCTTCCCTGCACCAGAGAGTAAAATAAAATAAATTGAAGGACACACAAGCATGGGAAAAATAATTGAACCTCCGATATTCAGAAAAGAAAAAAGAGAGGATATCATTCTAAATTAGGATATTCAAATGTTAAATAGATAGCAGTTACCTGCAAGAATAGCATCCACTGTAGTTTCTAATTTGTGATGGACTCGACATTCAGTCTTGGATATCAACTCAACAGCGCATGAAAATGTTGGGGGTCCTTTTCTCTCGAGAATTGTTTTCTGCACTTTCCTCTTTTTTGCTTCCTCGTCACCAAGCGTCACACTCTGCATAACAAAAGATTATTATTTTCACTAACAAAACACTGCAGTTATATCTAGAATTGACGAGTGCAAACCTCCACACTTGAGATCAACTTACAAATTTGATAAAGTAGGTATACTGGGATCATCATCCTTTTATAATCTAAAACTATGGAGCGAAGCCTAGCATGTCAATGACAACACTACCTGATTGACCATTGCACTTTAATGTACCATTAAGAAGATGCTAAGGTCCAATAACATACAAATCAAAAGGGTAAACAACAGATAGAGGGATAAAACTGCACCTCAATCCCACCAACAAGCATTTGCAGGCAAGGATTTTTTAATTATGCTCTCGATTGTCACCCCATGAGCAGTTCCAACTAGTTGAACGCCTCTTTGTGCAATGGTGCTAGCTGCTATTGCTTCCAGTTCTGTACCAATCTCATCAATAACAATCACTTCCGGCATGTGGTTTTCAACAGCTTCAATCATTACCTATAGAAAACAACGTTTCCTGGTGTCAAAAATCATTTACACTAGTGAAGTTTTAGGAAAATGGTCCTGAGAATTCCTCAATGAGTTACGAATAGTATCAATGAAAAACTCAGGACCTACATTATGCTGCATTGTAACTTTGGGAACTTGCATTCTTCTAGCCCGTCCAATGCCAGAGTGAGGTACATCCCCATCACCTCCAATTTCATTAGATGTGTCCACTATGATAACACGTTTCTTACCCTCGTCCGCCAAAATTCTAGCTATTTCTCTGTTTTATTCAAAGCATAATTAGCATTATGTTGAAGCACTCATTAACTAAAGCTCAATGTTATGAAGCATTCTACAAAATCAGTACACAGACATATCAAGAAGAAATGTGTGTATAGGTGATGTACCTGATCAGAGTAGTTTTGCCAACTCCAGGAGGCCCAATCACCAATATTGAACCACCACTCACAACTAAATCACGGATCATCTCAGCACTGCCAGAAATAGCTCGGCCAACACGGCAAGTCAGGCCTATTATTTGCGCCTTCCGGTTCCTGATGGCACTGATCCGGTGCAACGAGTGGTTGATCCCGGATCGGTTGTCCTCAGAAAAGTCCCCTACCTGGAAACAAGCACCAGTCGTCCCAATAAGCAAAACAATGCCTCCAAGAACAGAAAACAGAACACAGTGGTTGGCGTAAAGCTATTTCCTGCTGATCAGAGCTAGTTCAGTTTTGAGATTTCTGATCCAGAGCTATATGGGACATGTTTAGTCCATTTCGTGGCGCAAGGGGCGTGTTTTAAAGACGCATCCAGCAGACTGTACAGAATTAAATTAGCTCGTGCGACCTTGGAGACGGCCTGGCGAAGGTCATCGGCGGTGACGGGTTCCTCGGAGATGACCCAGTCCCCGGAAGGGAACCGCGCGATCGGGCGGCGGCCGAGGTCCATGACGACCTCCACGAGCTCCCGCACCTCCGGGTGCCGCGCCAGCCCGCGCCGCATCCTCGCCGGCACCACTTCCAGGAACGCCTCCAGCTCGCCACGCGCCCCTGACGCCGCCGCCGACTCCCCATCGACAACCACAGCGGGCGCCTGGGCTGGCGCCGGAGCCGCGCTCCGCCACGGCGCGCATAGCCGGTCCCCGGACGGCCGGCGCACGGGCGGCTGCTGCGGGATCGCCCGGCGCGGGCCCCCCGCGGAGCGGCGCCGCAGCGAGGCGCGGCAGGCGGGGCGGACGCGGAGCGGGGACGGGTTGAGCACCCTGAGCATGGTGCGGCTGCCTGCAAGCTAGTTACTTGTCAGTGGCTGGAAGGGAGCTGGGCTTGGGGAGAGGCGGGAATGGCGCGCGCGTGTATATGTAGCTGGGCGGGATATTTCGTCGAACAGGTGGCGCGCGGAGGAGGGAGGCAGTGGGGAAGAAGAGGCATCGGAGGAAGGAAGATTCCGGGGGATACTGCGACCGGAGCAGAGTGCTCCAATGGCGGGGACTCTTCTCGGCCGTTAGCCACCGCGCCGCTCCGGCTGGACGCGGCGTATGGACCACGACCATTTTTGTTTTTTTCTCCCGAGCATCAAAATGCAGGATGACCTCCATTGTAGTTGTAAGATCATGATACGTGGACTAACCGTAAATTGGCAGGCTAGAAGTGCAAAAATTGGCCGCACATCTAGAATACTTGATTTACCGATTTATCGTCAACTAATCGGCGATGTCATAGCGACATTAAAACAGCATCTTTTTTTGTTTTTTGAATCAGACATTGAAACAGCGAACGATACATGTATTCAACAGGAGCGAAGCTAGCCTTTAGCATCCGGGTCAGCAGACTTTGACGAAATTTCGTGTATCCTCTTGAGATTGGTCTTCATTCTTGTTGCCGACCCGTCGAACTAGAACACCGACCCTGGTGATCATCACGGCTGGCTTCGCCCTTACTATTCATTATGCATAATTCAAGTGTGAGCATTGATTCGGAAATTAAATCGGAATTCACTATGCTTGTATCACTTTCTTTGTCACTCAAGGTTGAATTGATTGTGTTTGGATCAACTGTCCATCCCGTTGTGTGGCGCGTATGATACAAAACACTAACCTCGGCCGGAGTTAAAGGCATTATAATTGGACCCATTTCTTTCTCCTTAATTTAAAGATGTACAGTCCTCATGTGTATTCGGGAAAAAAAACTGTACATCCCGTTGAGCCATTGTCTCAACATAAAAAGCCAAGGCCTGTGGTCCATATGCTGGGTTCACAGGAGATAAAGTTAGGAAGCGGGCAGATGCTCGGGGACCTCCAGGCATCGGGTTCTGTGGATGAGAAAGCAGAGCGGTTGCTTTTGGTGATTGGTCTCTCTTCTCGCCTCTCACTTTCAGCTCCGGCCTCTTCCATTTTGGTCCGCTGCAAGGCCCCATTTCTTGTTTACTGTTCCACAGCAGCACCTACCTCGCGAAGGAAAACTAGAGGCTCTCCTTCGACGAGCAAGTCACTCCCTCCTGCTCTGCTGGAAACTTTAGGAGCACAAGCACCATTTTGCTCGAACCAGCATTTTGTTGAATACGTGAAGCATGTTAAAACAACTCGACTGACATATTGTTGCCCTATTCGGGTACTGAAGATTTGTACTAATATATTGCTGCCCTATCGAACAATAAAAAGAAAGAAGGAATAACATTTTTTCTTGGTATTGATGTCTGCCTTTGATGCATGATTGGAATTACAGAGTATTGGTCCAAATCAATCAAGGATGATATCTGCTGTTGTAATCTGGTGGTTAGGATTTTTGTTGCAATTTTCACGCTGCAATTTTGCAAACAGATCGGCCGATGAGCATCTGCAGTGGTGGCTCCTGGGCGCTTGGGGATTAGGACCACATAAGCTCGGTTGATGCGCTCAAGATCGACTACCTCCGCGTGGAACTCATCCAGAAATTGCATGACTCTCGGTGCAACTTCAGTCCAGGCTGCTTGGTAGAAGCCCGGCCCGAACCCGTCGGGGCCTGGTGCACTGCATTTGTTCATGGCGCGGACTGCAGTGAGAGCTTCCGAGGTAGTGAACGGCGCGGTGAGGGGGTCCTCATCCACATGATGCCTGCCGTTGTACAGCGCGCCCAGATCAAAGTGCCACTGTGTCGGCACCGTGACCCCCAGGACGCCAACCAGATGATCAGTGAGGGCTTGCGTCTTCCCGTCGTGCGAGGTGACCATCACGCCGGCCACCTCAATTCCTCTTATCTGGTTGCCTCGGAGCCGCTGTGTGGCCTTGGCCTGGAAGTACTTCGTGTTCGCGTCCCCCTCGCGGAGTTCGCGCACCTTGCCGCGCTGCTTCCAGTAGGACGCCAACTCGCGCAGGGCAAGCTGGAGCGCCTCCTGGCACAGCGCGCGCACACACCGTTCACCTGCTGATAAGAACCGATACTCCTCCAGAGTGTCAAAGAGATTAATAATGAATTTGCAGTTGGAGTGGAGAGTGGGACGAGTGCGCAACTTACGAGCCCAAACCTTTGCTTCGCAGCGAACACCCTAGTGCGTGTCAGCTCTGGGTTGCCGCCAAGAAGGTTTCCCCCAAACCTACCTGAGCTTGCCGTTGTCAAATGAGAAGCTGGCCTATCTGCACTCACGCCATTGTTCAGTCGCGCGGACAGATACCTGGCGGGATGGCAAGCCAGCCTGCTGAACTACAAGGCACGCGCGGTTCTCATTGATTCAGCGGTGGACGCCTTGCCAGTATATGCTATGTGTGCGCTGCACTTGCCGTTGGGGGGGTGGACAAGTACGACGGGAAGAGGAGAGCTTTCCTTTGGTCGGGACAGGACAAAGTCAGTGGCGCGCAATGCCTTGTGGCCTGGGACACAGTCACTCGGCCGAGGGATCAGGGGGGACTTGGCATCCGCGACCTTGCTGTCCAGAACAACTGCTTGCTGCTGAAGCTCATCCACCGCATGTTCACGGCCACCGACTCGTCGTGGGCTCGCTGGGTGCGGTCACACGCGAACCTTGCGAGCCTGACCGGCGACATGGAAGGAACGCACTGGGCAAACCTGCGTGAGCTGCTGCCGGTGCATCAAGCAATTACAACAGTCCGTGTGGGCGACGGCAAGGCGACCGCGTTCTGGGAAGATTGGTGGCTCGAGGAGGGAAGATTGGCTGACCTTTACCCGGCGCTCGCCAGTCACTCAAAACGCCCACATGTCTCGGTTCATCAGGTGTTCGAGGAAGGACTAAGGCAACAGTTCGTTCCATGGCTGTCCCGGGCTGCAGAGAGAGCTAGCTGCAGTACGCGGCATGCTCTCTGGTGTGGTGCTCACCATGGAGCCGGACGCGCGGCGCAGCGAGCTTTTCTCGCCGGACGGCACCCTGCGTTCATCCTCCCTCTACAAGCTGGTCATGTCCGCGACTGATCCAGGATGTGATTTTGCAAAGTTTGTCTGGCACAACCGAGCGCCGCCGCGCGTCCAATTCTTCTGGTGGCTCATGGTGCAGGGGAGAATTCAGTGCAAGAGCAACTTGTTGAAGAAGAAAATTGTTGAAAATGACATATGTGAAGTCTGCACGCATGGGCAAGAAGACACAAACCATATCATGTACGACTGCTCATTTGCAAGGGCCTTCTAGGACGCCATTGGTGTTGGGCTGCCGGCGCAACCAACCTTCGCGCGAGCTTGGGAACTTGCTTGGCCTTCGGCGACGCCGAGCAAACATAGAGATTGCTTGGCACTCCTCTGCTACTGGCAGCTGTGGAAGCATCGCAATGAAGTCGTCTTCCGACAAGACACTCCGTCGCTCCCTCGTCTACTATCTACTTGCAGAGAAGAAGCAAAGCTGTGGCGTTGTCTATGTCGCGCGACGATGATGAGATATCTAGTGCCTGGTGCCGATTGTTTTCTCCCATGTAGTATAACCAGATGTATTTTTCCGGTGTTTAGAAAACCTTTGTAACCTGTACTGGGCCATTAAGGGGCCTCCATTATCTCTAATCAATGGAATCAGGTGGGGAGTTCTCCTCCCCCCGTTGACCGTCAAAAAAAAAAATTACAGAGTATTTTGGTCAACCAAATAGCTGGAAAAACGCTCATATATTGGATGCTAGAAAGGACCGGTTTGAATCCACCAAACTAACAATCAGTCCTAGACTAAAACTTAGCTGATTACTTGTTAGTCAGGTGCTTGTTTGGAGAATAAACTAATTGATCAATTAATAATTAATTTGTATTAGTCGGGTTTTTCCGACTAGCTAAAAATCTGTCTTTAATCAGTCCATTTTATTAGTATTTTTTATGAACAAAAATTAATCGATTAACAATTAGTTCATTGGATGTAGAAACAACTAAAAGGGGATAAGTTCATGATTGAAACACAAGCATGAAATTTAATTATATGAATACTTTTATTTTAACTGAATTCTACGAATACTTGAAGCATGCGGAATGCTCAACTCCTAGCTTGCCATATCGAGAAACCGCAAAGCTGTATAGGTATTTCTTTGCGATCAGTATTGCTGATGTGCTCTCCTTCTATTGGTTGCTTGTTGCCTTTTTCATGGGTCTGGACCAATAGACGAGGCTCCAACAGAGTGCCAATCCATGAAGTTGCTCGTTGATGTGACTCTTTTTTTAATATGTTTTATTTTGGAGTCTACTCGTTGCAATGATCATTTGTGTGGACTGGAGCTTGCTGCATGTTTTTGCAGGACGGTATATCATCGATCTCTACCCGCGGTAATGACTTCGTGTTATTCTTTACCTGTTTTTTTTTAACCTCAAAGTTCAAATCACTGTGGAGTTCGGCATAGTGGTTTATGTCATTCCAATTAACTCACATTTCAACTTCCTTGTCCTTTTTCCAGAGGAAATTTCTCATTGTTTATTTCGTGTAATTTCTTCGGAAAAAATATTTCAATCTCCACATCAAAGTAAATAAAGATTAGGTTCACAGTTGAGTAGAGATTTCCAATGTATATGAACTACTCCCTCTATTCTTTTTTTTTCTTTTATATGCGACATCCATTAGCTCAAATTTGAGTTAATAGGTGTTATCAAATAAAGAATGGAAAAAAGCACAACTGCACAAGTGTTGATGCATTAAAAATCCCCCAGTCCACAAGTCTTACGATGCCTTTGAGCTAAGTTGTTGCTCCCGCTACCATTGCCATAAACTTCGCACGAGGATTTTCCCAGCAAAATGGTGTGTATATTGTGCGCTAAACGAAACCTGACCAAATGGACAATCTTCATATTTGAGTTATACTAGTACTATTTATGGAACACCTATTTGTGCATTTGAAAAGATCGTAGTTCTGACCTTACTTCGGCCTATTTCTCCACCATCTTCCCTTCAATTGTCAATGCAACTCATCAAATCCGAAGTCAACTGATAACTTATCATTGTAGAGCATGCGAAGTGGGATCACATACATGAACATGGTGGCCCAATCATTTGACACAACAGCTTTCCAACGAAATCCATGGAAACAACAAACAAATGAGAACGATATCCCTCAGCTGGCGTTGACTAGAAGGAAGTCAGCGAATAACACAAGGAATATCCGGTGGGGCCCACATGCAGTCCCCACCCAAGCACCATGATTTGGTGTCGTCGTTTTCGCCTTCGCCTCCCATCTCCTGCTCCGTCCGTTCCCCACCGCCGCTTCTCAGACCAGACGCGCCGCTCCCCTTTAAAACCCCTCCCGAAAATTTGCTAAACCTCGCAGCAGCAGCAGCAAAAGGCAGCCACCACCGCATCCTCCGATGGCCAGCGGCAGCGTGGAGTGCGACGCCTCGGCTGCGGCGGGCGGCGGGAAGGTGTCCTGCGCGGCGTGGATCCGGCGCCGCGAGGAGAAGGGGCCAGCGCGCGTGTTCGCCGCGTACGGCCGGGCGGGGCCCCGCCCCGCGGTCGAGGTGCTCGGCTTCGACTCCAAGGAGTGCACCATCAACCCCGAGCCCCTGGTGCGGAAGCGGCCCACCCTGCTCCAGCAAGTTCACTTTTTTTTTTCTTCTCGTTTTTGGCTGCGCGTTTGACCTGGGTGCCTTGCTGCGTTGCAGGCGAGGGCCGTGCTCGGGGAGGGTCCGGCCGACGCGCCGCGCGGAATCGCGGTGCACCCAGCAGGCGACGAGCTCGTCTGCGCCACGGCTAAGGGATGCAGGTGAGCGACTCTGCTTCTCCATGGCTGATTTTTGCTGTTGTTGAACATATGCTGGTGAACTTTTGAGGCACCGAGCGATGGATTGGGAGGCTCCGACCTGGATTGCTCACTCCCGGCTCATGATGCTTCTATTTTTGTCAATTTGGGTGTTTGGGGTGCCGTGTTGGACCGTTGGTCCGCCGAGGCTGCAAGTGTCTCGTTGCCGCCTCCCCACTACTGATATGTCTTTGGGAATCTGTAGCATCTTCTCATCATGCTCTAAAATTTAGTTTTTTCTTTGGTAATGATAGATGGACCACTATTGCGAATGAGGTTCAGACCGCTAGTTGGTACTTCAATTGCACATTATTATGGAGAAATAAGGAGCATTTAGACGGGTTTCGTTAGTATAAATTGAACCATTTGTTGACAATACATTAGATAGCTCAATTGATTGCTAGCTGAAACACTGGTTTGTATTATCCTTGAACGTAACTGTCATAAAATTAACATTCTCTTCGATTTAACGTTCTTTTGTGTCACTGTGGTCTCAATTGGTTAAAAGCCTTATATATAATGTGGTCCAACACAATCTAGTAAAATATTTTGTGCAATCTGTTGCATTGGTTCATTTTGGATTTTTGAGTTACCCATCAGACCCCTCAGAAGTGCAGTTACTCTAGTGTCCAACAACACAGATTTTTCCTCCTGGTAGTCTAATAAAATAACAAATTCATGACCAGTAATCTGCAAGCTAATGTTTCCCCACCCCTGGTGTCTCAGGTTTCAGTTCTATTGATTCATCAGTGTATGAGATACGGAATCCTAGAACTAGAAGATTGAAAGTCATTATGCAACTTTGACAGTTTGTAGCTGTATGCCTGTGTGATCTTATATTAATCAGTTATTTCCTATAGCATACTGATTTGCTAATTGACCAGCTTGCTAATTCAAAGCAGACTCAACTTCATTCATGAGCCGTCATTTGTGAAATAGATTTTTTTTTTCCTTTTCGTTCTTGTTAATCTAGTTAACTAATCTTCTTTAATTCTGCACCTGATTCAGTGAAACCTTCTCCATGCACTGTTCCCTTCTATTTGTTGTTTTCTATTTACTGTTATAAATTCAAGCACTTAAATCATCTATAAAAACTGTAGGTTGTTCAAACTGATTTTTGAAGAGTTCACTGTCCGCATTATTCCAAGGGAGGCCTCACCTCTTGAATCTGTTGGACCACAGAAGTGTCTCACTTTCAGCACAGATGGCACTAAATTTGCCATTGGCGGGGAGGTACATATTCATTCTATGTTGATATATGACTTTCCAGGGATCAAGTTTTCCTCACTAATATGTTTGTAACCATCCTTTTAGACTATTTCTTCTAGCCTATTACTTGTTTTCTAATCCTTTTGTCCTATACAGTTTCTTTTCTTGTATCAATACTATTTTAGCTGAATCTGATAACAACTCACTACTTTAGTTTTGATTTCTTGATCTTCGTGCCACTGTAGGATGGACATCTCAGAATATTCCGTTGGCCAAGCATGAATGTGCTCTTGGATGAACCTAAGGCTCACAGGTCCTTTCTGGACATGGATATCAGGTTACACCAACTTTAAACCGCTACTTCTTGTTTCGTTTATTGTTACCAAAAGAGTACCAAAAACTGTTGTAATTAGATTGACTAAATCACGATGCAAATGAACTAAGAATATCGATGTAGTAGCATAATAGCATTAATTTCAAACCTGCGTCGTAATTATTATGGTTAACACCATCTGATACAGCATCGATGCCTTTTCTCTTGTAGCTTAGACTCGGAGTTTTTAGTCTCAACATCCCTTGATGGATCCGCAAGAATATGGAAGATAGAAGAGGGTGCACCACTGGTTAATTTGACTCGATTACCGGTATGCTTTGATTAGTTTGTGCAGTGTGCACTTTGCTTTTTCTTGCTGAGATGGTTGAAATTTTGACTCTTGTTCCTGTTTCTCCCTTTGCAATTTCACAGGAAGAGAAGATCCAGTGTTGCCGCTTTTCTAGAGATGGCATGAAACCATTCTTGTTTTGTACTGTTGCAAAAGGTTTGCTTTCTATTGTACTTCATAAAGGACGAGTGTAGCAGCCTGACTTAACTAGATCTGTATTCATCATCGGTGCAGATACCAAAGTTGTTACTGTCGTCTGGGACATAAGTGACTGGAAGAGAATCGGTTACAAAAAACTTCTGGGAAAGCCTATATCCACACTTTCAGTTAGTATGGACGGGAAGTATCTTGCATTGTAAGTACATAAAAAATACTGCTTCTTTTGTGATACTGTACTGCAGTTGTATGCTTGTAGGAGTCCATTAGTGTAGCATGATTCTGCTTCCATTTATTATTGATCATGGGTTCACCTCGAATGTGTCATATTTTTTTTCTAAAACGATTGATGTATCATATTGACGTCAGTCATTTTATACTGAAGCATTGGCTGTGCCTTATAACAAGCTATACTCTATGGTTAGGGAAGTGTGCTGTGTAGTTCTGAAAACTATAATAATCACAGCCTTATTTCAGATATAAACTACATAAATTGCGAATCATGTTTTATTTGTAATGGGTGGCGTTCTGGTAACGGATACAGCCATAGAAATTGAGCCATATATATACACCATCTTCCAGACTTCCTTTCCTTGTATAGCATTATTGACATGGATCTTGTTTACTTTCAGAGGAAGCCATGACGGTGATTTCTGTGCTGTTGATGTAAAGAAAATGGAAGTTTGTCACTGGAGCAAGAAGGTTCATCTTGGTTCTCCAGTCTCCTCTATTGAATTTTGTCCTACTGAAAGGTAAACAGAACTTATTATTGTCTGGATTAGTACTTCACTGGGTACTTTTGTTTAGCATACAGCTCCATCAATAGGTGGGTAGTAGTGTTGTCTTTTTTCTCTTTTAATTTTTTTATGGCGGGTGGATAGTTTTAGAGTGTCATTGTTCTGACATCGTCAGGTGATTCCTGCTGCATCGTCGTTTTGAGCATGTCTATGGATGCCTGAATCTGAAGAGTTATTTTTTAATTGAATATCCAACAATTGATATCAAGTAATTTAGCTTACACGTAGGGAACCTTGTCCTGAAAATGCTGCAACATTGTTATGGAATTCTATTGCTCACATTAAATGGACTTTCTGCATCCAAATCTCCCAACTTCTTCGAACATGCCATAAATCATCAGTAATGATTATTGCAGGGCCGTAATCTCCACTTCGCGTCAATGGGGAGCAGAGCTCACAAAACTGGATGTTCCAGCTGACTGGAAAGGTACAATACCTATCTCAGCAAATGCTCCCTGGCCCTTCTGTGCCGTGCCATGCTGTGATATGATGATATGTTTCACTAACCAACCTGTCTCTGTCCCTGTTTCTTTACTCCGGCAGAATGGCAACTCTGGCTCGTACTGCTTGCGCTCTTCCTGGCATCTGCTGTCCTTTTCTACATCTTCTATGAGCGCTCAGACTCATTTTGGAAGTTGCCCTCAGGACAGCACTCCAAGCCATGGAGCGTGCTGAAGGAGTCTCCTCCAGTTCCAGAGGACCAGACCCCTTGGTGATCTTGCCTTGCTACACACATTGCATCATGATTCATCCACAGCAATTCCACTTCAAAGATGTTCAGTGCTTTTATTTCATGGCATAGGGGTTCATTTTGTTGCCCCCCACGTATGCTCGATGTTTTGTTGTGCATCACTCTAGTTGTCCACTTGTCCACTGATCCGAGCACATTAGTTTTAAACTGTGGTCAGCGGTAGTCAAGAAACCGGAGGATAGTAGTGGTTGTGTATTATATGTACACATGAAACCTATAATTTGGTTGTGGATTCTGGTATTGCCAGGCAGAGCTGATTGTTACTGCAGTTATGCTTCCTGAAACTGTCTTACTAGCACAGGTCTTAAACAAGTTGAGAGGGAACAAAAATATTAAAAGGGACACTGCTTTGGTCCACCGGGTCCATACGAAATCCAATCCTTATATAAGAACTAAAATACCACAGGAATAGAGAAAATCTCTAGTGTTATAAATCCGTGACAATTCCAACAAAAATATGATTTAGTTAGAATGTTCATCTACTTTTAATGAAAAACTGAGGTGGAAAAAAAACTTGTGCAAGATGTAACAAAAAAGAGAAATCAGTATGGTCACGTGTTGCAAGTATCCATGTATAATTTGCTACCCTGCTAATATTTTTTTCCTTTGACGAAATTGCCCTGGATGCGAGAAAGGGAAAAACGAATCAGAGCCGCTTGTTCGACTTCTTCCGCAATCCCACTTCCCCATCCGTGCCTCCTCCTCTTCGCTGCGGCATGGACTACCCCAGGACCAGGCGGAGGCTCGCGGCCGCGGCGATGCCCGACGGCGCCTTGGTGGAGATCCTCTCCCGTCTCCCCGTCAAGCCCCTCCACCGATTCAAGTGCGTCGCGCGAGCCTGGCGCGATCTCATCGACGACCCCGTCCTCCGGAGGAACCTCGCCCAAACTGTAGAGGGCTTCTTCGTCATGGACGACAGCGGCGACTGGGGCAGCTTCGGTTTCGTCAACCTGCTGTCAAGGTCCGTGCCCCTGGACATCGACCCTTCCTTCTCCTTCCTCACGAGCCTGCCCAGCATCAAGACCCTGGTCTTCTTGGATTCCTGCAATGGGCTCCTCCTCTTCGAGCACCGCTGGACGTCGGAGCCGCGCAGTGTGTTGGGTTACATCGTTTGCAACCCCGCCACCAAAGAATGGGGAGCCGTGCCACTTGGTCCTGTTCCGGGATGAGCCGGATGAGGCGATGCACGTCTTGGTAATGCCGCACGCCTACTCGTCTGAATCTGGGACCTGGAGCCACATTCATAACGATTGGAACGCGCAAGAAGAGCAAGAACAATCGGAAGAATGGTGGCGTTATCAGGGCCTATCTCCATTCGAGAGCCCCCGTCGTGCCGTGGTTAACGGCATGCTGCATCTCATTGTAATGTATCTACAAAATTTAGTTGCTGTAGATGTGCAAGGTAAGACACAGATGATCATCCCGGTGCCGGACAGGGTGCGCTGGGATCCAACTGCGTATGTTGATGTTGCTCAATCCCAAGGTTGCCTGCATTACCTCAGAGAATCCGTACAGGGAGATACACTGTCCGTCTGGGTTCTCAAGGATTATTATGGTACACAGGAGTGGGTCCTGCTGGGCACTCTGGACTTTTTGTTGCTGTTTGGAAAAAGGAGTTACTCATGCGGCCAAAGGGAGTTCCGTGTGGTCGCCATCCATCCAGATGGCAATGTGGTTTTCCTTGCTCAGTCCTCCGAGCGAAAACTGATATCGTACGACATGGATAGTAAAGAAGTGAGGGTTATCGGCACTCTTGGAAATCTTTATCACCCAAAGCATATCGTTCCATATGTTCCCTATTTTTTGGAGTCACTGGTGTTCAAATATATGCACTGAAAGTGAGTGCCCCAACGTATGTGGATCAGCTCGGCATTTTGGTTCAATCTACTATACTTAATTAGGTGAGGTTATCCAAGTCTCCACGCTTAATTTGATGTATTCCTTGTCATGCTTATGGTTTAACTAATATTGCAATCCAGCTGAGACATTATACATGTGCTTGTTGTATTGAGGAATGCAGTCGAGCATGTTGCACAGCTTACGAATTTTGGCATTTATGCCATACGCTTCAAATGCTACCTTTTGTGTTTCCACCCCTGAATGCTAATTATCCTATGTGCTGCCTTCCTTTTCCATGGCACATTAGCGACTAATTAGTAGCTGTGAAATACTCTGTCCTGTTTATGGTTGAGCAGAATTTGGTCCTGTGTATGTTTATTTAAGCCCAACGCATAAATGTACCTTCTTGTATGTTTAATTACAAACAATGCTTTGTAATGGTAAGGCTGAAACTGAATGCTTACATTAACATCAAAAGCTGCATAGTTTCTTTTGAGGATATAAAGGTGCCTGCTGCCTTTGATGATGACATGATATATCTAGTTTCCAGACCAAGATTGTTATGAGGTTTAACTGTAACCTTGTAGTTCAACACTAGTTCAGAGGGAGCTGAGCTTGATTGCAGATAGTGGTTGCTTGGGTCTACTTTAGCAGAGTTGCAGATGACAAATATCTCTCTTTTTCTATTTTTGAATAACAACAAAATTGACTGTCTACACTTGACGACGGTGTGAAAGTCCTTTTTCTTCCCCCCGAAGACCGACAGTGTGAACCTTTAGAATGTAATACAGAGAGCAATAATCCTCCTACTGCTCTGATCTCTGGTTCAGAGCCTCAATCTGTAATGAAGCAACCCTCCTTCAGTGCCTTTGTTTTGTTTAGCACAGGTCTTAGTGCTTCAGGTTTTCAAGCTTCAGAGCCTTCCCAAGAGTCGTCAAATTCTAAGAGTTGTCAGCTGAAATTAAGTAGAGAGGGTTTCCACCGATTTATTCGAGCATTTTCCTTTTTTGCAAGGGGCAGTAATACAACTGATCTTGAATGAAAAATTAAAATGTATAGTGGTTGTCAGCATCGAAGTAAACAGGTGTTTCTCCAAAGAGTATGTTTATATTGGATGATCCTGAACTCGGATGCTGAAAAGGCAAGGTTATTTCTACGCTCCATTCCTTTGACTGGAATAAAATCTGATCACTCATGCAGAGCTTTCCACTTCGTTCACAGGGAAATAAGGATATATGACGGTAGTACAGTACTAGTACTTGGTAGCCCCTAATAACTCTTAAAAAAAGGGTAAAATGCACTGACGGCCTTTAAACTTGTCTCGGCGTGTCATCTAGGCCCCTAAACTCTCAAAATGACCCATAACTTCTTATAGTGAAAATACCCCTATAGCTGCTCATGGAGCATGATTTGTCATACTCTTATTTTCCTCAAATCCGTATAACGATCACAACTCGTGCTAGAAAACATTGTTTGACAACATCATATTGAGTCAAACTGTGGGTTTGTGGCCCAAAACAGATGAGTAGTTTTCGAAAGGACCCCCCCCCCCCCCCCCCCCCCCCCCCCCCCCCCCCCCCCACCCCCCCCCCCCCCCCCCCCCAAACACACAAACACATAGTGGCAGATGTAGACGAGAATTGTAGGGGGAGGGGCTGAACAATACATGACGGTAATAGAGGGGTTTTTTTTTTCAACACGCTAATCAAAGCTAAGACATTGTCTATAGACGGAGCCGCGGCAAGGAATTGGATTAGCAAGGAGCAGTCTGGACTGTGCAACGTGATGGGCTGATTTGCTATCTACTTGTGCCTTTTTTTACTAGGCCTTACTGGTTTCAGTGGGTTTGGATGAGTTGGGCTGCAGTTCCTGAACCACTAGACGATGGGGCAAGATAGACCAAATGCCCAGTTCAAGCCCAATTCAAGCCCAATTCACGGACAGACTTGTCTTCAACCTCCAGCTCCCCAATCTCTCTTCCGTGGCCTGCAAAATGTAGGAGGGGGACTCTAGGGGGGATTCCACTGTCCGACGGACCCCTCTACTGCCATGTTGGATCCGTCACTGCCCTCCCAAAACGTCCGCCCGCCACACTGTTGGCGAGCTGCGGCGTCGAATTTGTACTGCGAAGTTTCGGCGAGCTAGTGGCGTGACTAAGCTATGGCAAAGTGTGTTTGGCAGGCGCCAACGTAGAGGGCGGCGGAATTGTGGCGGACGTTGGCTACAATCCAAACAGACCCGTATTATATTGGGTATGTAAATTCTTTTTTTCAATGTAAAGCCTTCTAAAGGAAAAAAATGTCCATGTCATAGACTAGAATGGATGGAAATTGTAAAGCCTTGCGAAAAGGCATAAGAGATAGAAACGATGGCCAAAAGGGAATGGGTAGGGTTTTTTTTTTATGGCCAGAAAGGAATTTTCCTTTTTTATTGCTCACCTAGCATCAGTACGCGGCTGACAATTTCTCGCGGGAGCGGGGATCAGACCCGACGGGGCCGATTTTGGCCCCACTGGGCTAACAGGGGTGGGGCCCTGAAAACAATAACTCTACCACAGAGCCTCAAAAAAGACCTGATTTGAGGCAAAACTCATGCAGTCGGCCCACCAGCACACCTACTCCACTCGGCCTATCTAAGCATATAACTCTCCGCCTCACCAAAACCCTAATTCAGCTCGACCTTTTCCTCATATCAGCCGCCGCTTGCACACCTTGTGTCTCTCTCTCTCGGTCTCTCCTGTGCGACTGCCTCCCACCCAAATCCTCCTCTCTACAGATCCGCCTGGCCGCTCGTCGCCGCCGCGGCGCAGCTCCAGCCCCACGAAGAGCACGGCATGGACTGCCCCAATCCCACGAAGAGCACGACGATGGTGGCGGGTTTCCCCATTGATGCCTTGGTGGAAATCCTCTCCCGTCTACCCGTCAAGCCCCTCCACCGATCCAAGTGCGTAGCGATCCTGGTGTGACCTCATCGACGACCCCTCCATCTGGAAGAAGCTTGCCCAAACCCTAGAGGGCTTCTTCGTCATGGACGACGGCGACGACGGGGGCCATTTTGGTTTCGTCAACCTGCCTGCGAGGTCCGTGCCCCTGGACATCGACCCTTCCTTCTCCTTCATCACGAGCCTGCCCGGGATCGAGGCCTTGGCCTTCTTGATTCCTGCAACGGGCACTTCCTCTTCGAGCATCGTCGGAAGTCGGCGCCGCGCCACGTGCTGGGTTACGTTGTGTGCAACCCTGCCACGAAGGAATGGAGAGCCGTGCCCGACTGCGGCTGTCCGCCTCTAAGGTTCTCTTTCAGGAAGAGGAAGTGTTCCTATTTGGTTTTCGATCCGGCCGTCTCCCCTCACTTCCACTTGATCCTGTTCCGGGATGGGCCTCAGCTGAAAACTACGCCAAGAGAGGTAAAGCCGCAAGCCTACTCATCTGAAACTGGCACCTGGAGCAACATCCGAACCAATTGGATTGAACAAGAAGAGCAAGGACATTTGGAAGAGTGGCGTTATTGTGGCCGACAGCCTGAAAAGAGCCCCCGGCGTGCATTTGTTAATGGCATGCTCCATCTCTTAGTTCTTCATCCAGACAATGCAGTTGCCGTAGATGTGCAAGGCAAGACACGAAGGATCATCCCCGTGCCAGAGGTGGAGAGCTGGGATTCAGGTTATCTTGCTCAATCCCAGGGGTGCCTGCATTACATCAGAGAGTCTGCTCCGGGCGATACATTGTCCATCTGGGTTCTCAAGGATTATGGTACACAAGAGTGGGTCCTGCTGGACACACTAAACCTATGGAACACAGAGTCGCTCAAGTGGCAAAATGGAGCTCCGTTTCGTTGCCATCCATCCAGATCGCAATGTGGTTTTCCTTGCTCAGGCCTCCGAGCGAAAACTGATATCTTACGACATAGATCGTAAAGAAGTGAGTGTTGTCGGCACTCTTGGAAATCTGAATAGCCAAACACATATCTTTCCATATGTTCCCTATTTCTCAAAGTCACCGATGCACTGAAAGTGAGTGCTCCAACGAGGATCAGCTTGGCAGTATGGTTTAGTCTACTAGACTTAATTAGGTGAGTCTATCCCAGTCCCGATGCTTTGATGTATTCCTTCTCGTGCTTTTGTGTTGCCTAATATATATTGCAATCCAGTTGAGACATTCTGCATATGCTTGTTATATTGAGGAATGCAGTCCAGCATGTTTCATACCTTATGAGTGTTTGGCAATTATGCCATATGCTTCAAATGCTACCTTTTGTGTTTCGACCCCTCAATGATAATATTCCTATGTGCTGCCTTCCTTTTCCATGGCAGATTAGTGACTAATTAGTAGCTGTGAAATCCTCTGTCCTGTTTATGTTTGAACAGAATTTGGTCCTATGTATGTTTATTCATGATGAACGCAAAAATATACCTTCTTCCTGGTATGTTTAATTAAAAACAACGCTTTGTAATGGCAAGGTTTAAACTGAAATGAAGGCTTACATTGACATCGAAAGCTACCTAGTTTCTTTTGAAGATATAAAGGTGCCTGCTGCCTTTGATGATTACTACCTCCATTCGTAAAATGTTGTCGTTCCCGACAACCCAAAAGAACTAAAATTGACTTGCGCTGCCGTGTCCGAACGACATCAATAAAAATACGGAGGTAGTATATGATGCATCTAGTTTCCAGACAAGGGTTGTCATGCATGCTGCTGAACAGTAACTGTAACCTTGTAGTTCAATACTAGTTCAGATTGAGCTGAGCTTGATTGCTGATTGCCTATGTTTTTAAGGCGTCGCCTGTAACCTTGTAGTGTTATACTAGTTCAAATTGAGCTGAGCTTGATTGCTGATAGCGGTTGCTTGGATCTACTTTAGCAGAGTTGCAGAGGACAAATATCTCTCTTTTTCTATTTTTTAATAACGGGGCACCGGGTAGGTGCCTCAGTTCCATATAACAACAAAATTGATTGTCTACAGTTGACGGTAGTGTGAAACTCCTTTTTCTTCCCCCGTAGACCGACAGTGTGAACCTCTAGAATGTAATACAGAGAGCAATAATCCTCAAGCTTACTGCTCTGATCTGTGGCACAGAGCCTCAATCTGTAAGGAAGCAACCCTCCTTCAGTTTCCATCGGATCTATCTTTTATGCCTTATTGGTCATTATCATCCATTCTAAGGATGAACGGCGTTTAAGTGGTAGAAAAAAAATAAAATACCTCTAGTAGCAAAATATGCAAAGTTTCCTTACTGGCCACTTATTTTGCATGTAGTTTTTTATCGGGTATGTGATTGTTTTTAATGTAAAGCCTTCTAAGAAAAAAAAAAGTGTCCATCTCATGGACTAGAATCGATGGAAATTGTAAAGCCTTCCCAAAAACGATGGCCAATAGAGAAAATAATAAATTTCGATGGTCAAAAGGGAATGAGTATTTTGTATGGCCAGAAAGGAATTTCCCATTTTTTTACTCACCGAGCATCAGTATGCAGACCTGTCAGTCACACTGGGAATTTCCCGCTTGGAGCGGGGATCATTCCTGACAGGCTGATTTTTGCCCCACGGGTCTAACAGGGAGGGGGCCCAAAACAGTAACTCTACCACAGAGCCCCACAAAGACCCGATCATACCGTCGGCCCACCAACACACCTACTCTACTCGGCCCAGGCATATATAAACTAACTCTTTGCCTCACCAAAACCCTAATCCGCCTCAACCTTTTTCCCATATCAACCGCCGCCTGCACACCTTGTGTCTCTTTGTCCTCGCGTGACTACCTCCCGACCAAATCCTCCTCTCTGTCGATCCGCCCGAACATGGACTGCCCCAACCCCACGAAGAGCAAGGCGGCGGCGGAGGGGCTCCCTAATGATGCCTTGGTGGAGATCCTCTCTTGTCTCCCCGTCAAGCCCCTCCATCGATCCAAGTGCGTTGTGCTATCCTGGTGCGACCTCATTGACGACCCCCTCCTACGAACGAAGCTCGCCCAAACTCTTCAGGGCTTCTTCGTCATGGACGACGGCGGCGACTAGGGTCGTTTCGGTTTCGTCAACCTGATGGCGAGGTCCGTGCCCCTAGACATTGACCCTTGCTTCTCCTTCCTGACGATCTGCCTGGGATCGAGACCTTGATCTTCTTGGATTCCTGCAATGGGCTCCTCCTCTTTGAGCACCACCGGAAGCTGAAGCCGCGCGATGTGTTGGGTTACATCATGTGCAACCTCGCCACTAAGGAATGGGGAAGCGTGCCCACCTGCAACTGCCCGCCTCCAACGTTGGGTAACTATTGGTGCACCTATTTGGTTTTTGATCCGATCGTCTCTCCTCAATTCCACTTGGTCAAGTTCTGGCCAAAGGAGTTGCCATCCATTGTGGTAACGCCGCGCACCTACTCATCTGAAACTGGAACCTGGAGCCACATCCAAATCGATTGGAATGTGCAACAAGAGCAAGGACAATTGGAATTATGGCGTTGTCTGGGATTAATACTGTACAAGAGCCCCCCGCGTGCCGTTGTAAACGGCATGCTGCATCTCATGGTTCTGTATCCAGTCAATGTAGTTGCTGTAGATGTGCAAGGCAACACACAAAGGATCATCCCCGTGCCAAAGGTGGAGGACTGGAATCCAGGTTATCTTGCTCAATCCCTAGGGTGCCCGCATTACCTCAACGAGTCTGAACAGTGCGATACATTGTCTATTTGGGTTCTCAAGGATTATGGTACACAAGAGTGGCTCCTGCTGGACACTCTGAACCTTTTGGAGCTATTTGGAAAAAAGAGTCGCTCACGCGACAAAATGGAGCTCCGTTTCGGTGCCATCCATCCAGATCGCAATGTGGTTTTCCTTGCTCAGACCTCCAAGCGAAAACTTATATCGTACGACATGGATCCTCCAAGCGAAAACTTATATCGTACGACATGGATCATAAAGAAGTGAGTGTTATCGGCGCTCTTGGAAATCTGAATTGGCAAACGCATATCGTTCCATATGTTACATGTTTCTCGAAGTCACCGGTGTTCAAATGTATGCACTGAAAGTGAGTGGTTATCAACATGAGTGTCAGCTTGGCAGTTTGGTTAAATCTATCTATTAGGTGAGGTTGTCTAGGTCTCCATGCTTATTGATGTATTGCTTCTCATCATGCTTTTGTTTAACTTATATTGTAGTCCAGTTGAGACATTCTACATATCCTTGTTATCTTGATGAATGATGAATGTGGTTGAGCAATTTGCACAGCTTATTTGTTTTGGCATTTAAGCCATATATGGCTTCAAATGCTATCTGTTGGTGCTTTCTAGGTACTCATTTTGTATGACAAATAAGGTGTTTTCAATACCTTATCGCGTCATTATTGCTAACAATTAACCCCCATTATCATATATATGCGTAGTTTCTGTGTATTCGGAAGTATTTGCAGGAAACAAGAGAAGATAAGGAGACTACGAGTAAAGAGCAGCCGGAGGCCCGAAGAACGAGGAAATTGGAGACCGTGCCGGTCGGCACGGCCTTTGTGCCGACCGGCACCATGGAGGTCGGGCCCAAACTTGAAGCCCACTCGGAGAATATGGAGCCCAGAAGAAATATCAGAGTCGGAGTCGGTGAAATCCAGTCCACAACCAAAAGAGACTATAAAGAGAGATCTTGGTCGCGAAGAGAGGGCGGCGAGGAGACAGACACACACACGGAGATTTTGACCTAGTTGAAGGTTGTGGCGGCGAATACGGCGATCACCGATCATCACCACCAAAAAGGAAGATTGTGCCGACCGGCACAACGCCGTGCCGATCGGCACCTGTGGGACCACGCCAAATTCCCGCGTCCTACTGTACCCATGTTCATGTGTTGCAGTATGATGCGTGAGTAGATCTCATATTCTCTCCGTGGCGAGGGAAATCTGGTTATGTAACTCTCATACTTACAATACTCTTTTGATGCGTTCAGTCTTGTGGTGCTTCAAATTCGTATCTGATCCATACGTGTTTATCACATAGTGCAAGAAACCAGTGGGGGAACTATTAACCCTCGTCGTGACAGGATCGGGGCGAACGAAACATCATGTCTTGTAGAATACCAAACCTATCAATTGACCTACAACCTGAGTTGCATGCCAGTACCCCAAACCATAGGAGAGAATCCTTTCATAACCTTGATACAACCGCAGGCCCCTTTCATCTCTAGCTGTTAATCATCCCTTCTCACACACATCTTTTGCTATATTGATTTAGTAGTTTAAATAATAGTTTAAGTCCCGCTTGTTCTCTGTGGTTCGATATTAAACCTTGGAATACTCTAAGGAAAAAAGTGCTACAACTATACACCGTCCTCTTGCGGTATATAAGTGGGTGCGTACAAACGACCAACAAGCACGTTTTCTGGCGCCGTTGCCGGGGAGCAAGCCAGTTCTTTTACTATTTATTTATCCTACTAACCTCTAATCCTCTCTTTTCTAGTTTGTTTTTGTGTTTTCTTTCTGTGTTTTCAGGATGGGTACTCCTGAACCGGCTCATACGGTTAGGGAGCATTCACTACCGTCTCCGGGATTGCTGATTCCACAAACTTCCGATGAGAAAGTCACTGCTTCGTCATACGTTCTCAACCCGACCATCATCAAAATGGTCGAGCATAGCAAATTCTCTGGGACAAAGGACGAGAACCCGTACACACATCTGCAAGATCTAGAAGTTCTCTGTCAGACCTTCAAGCATGAGGGAGTGCCTCAGAATTGGTACAAATGGTTGCTATTTCCATTTTCTCTAGATGGAAGAGCCAAAGATTGGTATAAATCTGCAGCCCGTGAAGCTAAGGGAAATTGGGATAAGCTTGTAGGAAATTTCTGTTTGCATTTCTTCCCGCTTCCGAAGGTGCAGAAACTGAGAAGAGAAGTGGTTAACTTCGAGCAAATGAAAGAAGAGACCCTCACGCAAGCATGGTTACGCTTCAAATCTTTATTGAAGCAAGGCCCCGATTTGGGCATGGATGATAACTTGACTGCTCAGAAATTCTACATGTCTCTTGGAGGAACCTCAGGATGCATTTGGATAGTTCAGCTGGAGGAGTTTCCTCGACTTGACTGCTACTGCAGGTCTGGATCTTTTGAGTAAGATATCGAAGACTGAAGCTATGCATAAGCATTGGGAAGAATTCCAAGAAGGTCCAATTCCCCTTGAAAAGTCGACGCCGGCAAAAGATTCTATGGATTTTAAAAGCTAAAGCGGAAGCTGTACAGTATCCGAAGCGGAATTAACAGTAAGAACAGAAGAACCAGCGCAAGGTGATCTGAAAAGACCCAGATTGAAGGGAGGGCCGCCGGCGCGCCCCTGTGCCGATCGGCACACATCAGTCCATTGTGCCGACCGGCACATCTCCTGTGCCGACCGGCACTCTGAATGCTGTTAAAGGGATTTCCAAGACTGAAGCTGCGATATTAGAGGAGCACGAGAACAGTTTCGTGAATAGGTTTCCGAGACCAGTAGGAGATCCAACCTTAAGCAATGCTAAACCGTTGGACGAGTTTGAACCGTTGGATGGATCCCCATTGATTTCAGCTCAAATCTGCTAAGTATGAGGAGAACATACGATCCAAGGTATGCCTCTTCTACAGGAGTTCAGTATAACTTCCCTAAAGACACTAGAACTTCGGAAATACTGGATAATGTCGTCATTGGAGAAGTATTGGGGAAATTGTATAAGGATGATATGGAAATTGACCAGATGGAGGTTCAACAAGCAAAGAAGCTATTTGATAGTTGTTTTGTCCCATCGCCGTATGAAGGATTGTGCGGAGTATATGCAGTCGGCCTTACGGAACGAACGGAAGTTGATCCTTACATACCGTGCGAGATTGGATATAGAAGCTTTCCTAAAGCATTATGTGATTTTGGTTCCCGCGTCAGTTTGATGACGTATGAAGCATTCATGGGATATGCCTTATGACATAAAAGGAAGATTGCTAGGAACCGAGCTTGAGCTAATCATGGCGGATGGAAGAAGAACTAAACCACTGGGAGTTATCAAAGATTGAACATAGAGGTAAAAAAGAATACTATTCCGGTGGATATTTTGTTCTTGATAAAGGTGAAGTTGGAGTCGAAGATATTATTTTGGGAAGACTTTCTTAAAGTTTGTACAAGCTGTTATCGATGCTGGAAAAGGTCACCTCAAATTGACTCTGGGCGGAGAGGAAGTCCTCTTTGAATTCGAAGACCCACCCGTCGTCCAAGAAAGTGACGACCCACCCTCTCTCCAAGAATTCTTCACAGAAAAAGATGAAGAAATCAGTACAGGATACTCAGACCCATTGAATAAACTGTTTGAAGAGTCAGATAAGAAGAGGCCGAAATCCAAGACGGTGCCGATCGGCACGGTGGGTGTGCCGACCGGCACGAAGGTGAAAATCCTGATTTGAGCCTTTGGGTAATCTGGATCCTGGTGCAGCCCCAGAAGTAGAACAGAAGCCCACTTCCTGACGGTCTGAGGTACGAATACTTAGGCAAAGATAAAACTTATCCCGTCATCGTCAATAGTGCTTTGAATGAAGAAGAGACAAAACGATTGCTTGCGTTCTGAGGAAATACAAGAAAGCGATCGGATATTGTCTTGATGATATCAAAGGAATAAGTCCAGCTTTTTGCACACATAAGATCAATCTTGAAGAATCAGCTAAACCAGTCGTTGAAGGCATGCGACGATTGAAAGAGGGCATGAAGGAAGTTGTGAAGAAAGAAGTGCTGAGACTTCTTAATGCCAGGAATGATTTATCCAGTTGCTGATAGTGAATGGGTGAGCCCTGTGCACTGCGTGCCAAAGAAAGGAGGACTCACAGTTGTGCCTAATGAGAATAATGAGTTGATCCCTCAACGGACAGTTACAGGATGGCGTATGTGCATTGATTACAGGAAACTGAATACCGCTACAAAGAAAGACCATTATCCATTACCGTTCATCGATGAAATGCTTGAAAGGTTAGCCAAGAACTCTTATTTTGCTATCTCGATGGATATAGTGGTTTCTTTCAAATCCCTGTGAGACCTGAAGACCAGCATAAGACTACTTTCACTTGTCCTTATGGAACTATTAGCGTATCGACGAATGCCATTTGGTCTTTGCAACGCACCGGCTACATTTCAGAGATGCATGAATGCTATATTTGCGGAATTCATTGAAGACATTATGGAGGTATGTATTTATGGATGATTTCTCTGTTCATGGTACTGATTTTGATCACTGCCTAGCAAATTTAGAGAAAGTATAAAGAGATGAGTAGAAGTTGATTTGGTTCTTAATTGGGAGAAATGTCACTTCATGGTAACCGAAGGGATTGTCTTGGGGCATGTATTTTTAACCGAGGGATTGAAGTAGACAAAGCTAAAATATCCACAGTTGAAAGGCTGCCACCACCAACTGATATTAAGACACTGCGAAGTTTTCTTGGACATGCAAATTTTTATCGCAGATTTGTCAAGGATTATTCAAAGATTGCCAAGCCATAACGGAATTACTGCAAAAGGATGTTGAATTGAAATGAATGATGAAAGACTTCATGCTTCCAGAAGTGTGAAAGAAGCATTATGTTCTGCACCTATTATGCAACCTCCGGATTGGAATTTACCTTTGAGATTATGTGCGATGCAAGTGATTATGCAGTAGAGCGGTTCTTGGACAACGAAAAGAAGGTAAAGTGCACGCTATCTACTATGCTAGTAAAACTCTTAATGAAGCCCAGATTAATTATACAACAACAGAGAAAGAGATGCTAGCGTTATATTTGCATTTGGAAATTTAGATCCTATATCCTCAAATCTAAGGTCATTGTTATACGGATCATGTGCTATTCGATATCTTGTCTCTAAAAAGGAGTCAAAATCTAGATTGCTTCGTTGGGTTTTGATGTTACAAGAATTGACTTGGAAATTAGAGACAAGAAAGGGGTTGAGAAGTCAGTAGCAATCATATATCTCGATTGGTGATTGAGGACAAGAAAGGATGCATTGGCGATTGCCATGGCACAAGAGCAGCTATTTCGAGTTAAGGATCATAGAGATCATGGATGCAAGACATCATAAGTGCATTCAAAGGGAAGCTTGATGATTGTAGCAAGAATTCAAGAAGGAGGATTGCCAGTGAAATGAGGAAAGGAGGAAATTCATATGGGATGATCCTTATCTATACAGATATTGTGAAGATGGGGCTGTTCGAAGGTGCGTACCTCGCGACGAACGCGAAAGCATATTGGAAAAGTGTCATTCATCTGAGTATGGTGGACATTATGGGCACTTTCGAACACAAGCAAAGGTATGGGCTAGTGGATTTTTTGGCCTTCGATGCATGAAGATGCGAAAAAGGTATGTTGCCAGATGCCCCAATGCCAAAGAATTGGAAATGTCAATGCTCGTAATGCTATGCATTTGAAGTCAACCTGCAAGTTGATATATTCGACGTTTGGGGCATGGATTCATGGGACCGTTGGTTAATTCTCATGGTTATGAATATTTTTGGTTGCTGTGGACTACGTGTCAAAGTGGGTAGAAGCAATACCATGTCGAAACAGTACAACTCGTGAATCAAGCAGATGTTGGATGAGTGCATATTTCCCAGATATGGTGTTCCTAGAGTCATTATCACAGATGGTGGAACTCATTTTACCGGGCATGAGTTACTAAAGCTTTGAAGAAGATGGGTATTGAGCATCGAATTGGGACAGCCTATCATCCACACGACCATGGTCAAGCAGAAAACTTCTAATAAGCAGTTGAAAGGAATTCTGCAGAAAATGTTTAACAAAAGAAGGAAAGGATTGGTCAAACAAGTTGAATGGCGCACTTTGGGCTTATCGCACAGCGTTCAAGACACCATAGGTATGACACCCTATCAATTCGTCTATGGAAAGACTTGTCATTTGCTAGAGTAGAGTTAGAACATAGAGCATATGGGCGATCAAAGAGATGAATTTGGATTTAGATGCTTGCTGCGGTAAAACGGAAGATTCAAATAGTGAACTTGAGGAGATGCGCCTCAAAGCTTATGAGAATGCGGCCATTATTAAAGAGAAAACAAAGAAGTGGTATGATAAAAAGCTATTGAAAAGGGAATTTCACGAAGGAGACAGGGTACTACTATTCAATTCAAGATTGCGGTTGTTCGGTAAAGGCAAATTGAAAAGTAAATGGGATGGACCGTATCTCGTTCATAAAGTTCTCCTTCCGGAGCTGTTGTCATTATGGATGGGAAGCAAAATACATCTTACGGTGAATGGCCAACGACTAAAGGTATATCTTGAACCGACACTTTTGAGTAAAGTCTTTTGACGTATTACTATGTGAATGAGTGATTGGGTGGTCGAGCTTAAC